>JAOEHI010012208.1:0-31980 GCA_025447815.1 Percopsis transmontana
TACACACACACAGTCAGATGTGCTCTGTGCTTTAAAATTGATAATTGCCTGTTAATTTAGACCAATAGACGCTTAAGGCATGCACTAATACACTATTTGTGCCATGTTGGTTGCAGTCCTGAAGATGTGAAAGCATATTTGCAATCCCTTGCAATCTATTTTATTGTTTTGTTTTTCAGCTGTGGAGATAGGCGTTAAATTACGTAGTCCAAAAGGTGTTTTACAAAACACTTGCATCACAATCTAGGTGGGTTTGACCTCAAACCCTGAATGTACTACTAAACTGTCCATAATCAGATGTGCTGTCTATGGCATATTAAAGGTCTTGTCCTTTGATAAGATTGATTAATTTACTAATTTTCACCACAACATTTTTGTTGTAAATTAATTATTTACCAGCTGTATTTTGACACGCTCATAGAGGTGAACAAACTTAATGAGTAATCACATCTCTGACGATAACTATGAAAGATAAGACCTAATTTAGAGTGCAGTCAGTTTATTGCAGTAATATCCATGAAAACCCAACCTGATATTTACCATGGGACACAGAAATATCAATAAACACATCCAATTAACCATTTCCATAAGTTTAACATAACAAGGTTATCTAGGGGCATTTAAACTTTTATCTTATTTTTTTCATTTTAAATTTAGGTTGCGCCATTTTCAAAATGAACCTGATTAGTGCAAGGAGTGTGCTGTTCTTTGCAATTTATGTTTTAAGGTGTGGGTGCAGTACCATGGACTGCCACTGTGGGTGCTCAGAGGTAGTGCTGTCTGACCTGGAATGGAGATCTGAAACACTACAACTATTGAGCCTGCACTGTTCAAGACTGAGACAAGACCAAGCCCTTGAGATGCTTCTGATACTTCAACCCTAATACAAAATAGAGCATTGGAGCATTTGCTTTTATCAACCTTCTTTCTACCTTGACAGTAAGACGTATGCTGATATATTTTGCTTGGCAGGCCAGCTGATGGCTAGGTCACACATGAGCTGATGTGGAGATTAGCAGGAACTCACTGCAGAAAGTTACATTACACATAACTTCTGACTCTATTCGGTAATACGCCAGCCCACTCCGGGATGACACGTGGCTACGATGTGCTGACACGCGGGGGAGAGTATTAAAGGTTAAGGGGGCGGGACCAAAAAGTCCCGAAGACACTTGCACGGGTTTGGCCGTCAATGAACAGAGGCTGTGTGTGTGGCATTGAGTGTGGGTAGGCCTTAGGCCGATAATCTCAGATCAGCCCACGCCACTGGAGAGCTGTCTGTTCGCTACAGCTTCCCTCTGGGCGGCATGCAGAGAGACCAGAGGACATGGGGACACCACCCTTAACTCCTTACATTCTTTACCAGTGGCAGAAGTCTCCAGGCTTGGACTTTAAAGCCACCAGGAAAGGCGCTAGAAGAGTCACAACCGCCTCACCCCTTATAATTATGAAAGCAACGTGATTGTTATTTTCAGTGTCCTATATAGGCTATGTGTAGGTAACTGTGTATGTGTGTGTGTGCCACTCAGTCTAAGAAGTGTTTAAACATCATAACATCATTTAGACTTATTGTGGTGTGGTGTACGAGCCCTGTCCATACAGAAGTACCCGGGTTTACACGTGCTCCACACGGATTTGTTCCACAGGTAATGTTCATCACACACAGTCGGTAAGTATACAACAATAAAACAATAAACAACACCTCCAAACATTCCCTCCCACACCCAGACAGAGCTAAACCACACCCACACTCCCACATGTGGAAATTCATAATTTCATGGTATTTTGCAACTTGTTTAAAACACAATGTTAACCATTTGAAACCGTTGTTCCTACAAGTCTCCAGAAGTGGAGCTGAAGTCAAATTACGCAGAATACAGGTCAAACAAAACATAGAAAAGAATCCAGATTGTACTTCTAGAGTGTCGTTCATATGGGTTACATCTTAAGGTCCCACCACAACACTGTAGTGTAACAACTGGGTCTTTTGCATGAGGAGGAATTCTTAAAGATGCACTCCTCAATCCCATTACAGCTCCCCCAACTCCGCAGCCCACTATTTGTGTTTTAAATCACAAAAGTGCACGTGACTGCAGGAGGAGGGGTAGCGATAATGTGAGACTAAAATATTAGCACAGTGAGGGGAGGAGTAGAGATGAGTGCCAGTCACTCAGCATTCAGGTGAAGGAGATTCAAATCAAAACCATGTCTTTGTGGATTGGAATCAACAACAAAGGGAATTCTAGACACCTACTAGGAAATGTACCATTAAAATCATACTAAATATCAGGCAGTCCAGTAAAGAGAGACGGAACTGTAAATATTGTAGTCATTCCTAAGACTGCTGATTCACTTGGTTTTGCCCTATTAAAGTATAAGAGCAGAGATAAATCAAGCTTTGTATTGAGTTAAAGCATTTGCCCTCAAGCTCAAAATTTATGACTGTTGTCTCTGAACAGTACTGCACATTGTAATATTTAACAATGCTGTTAAATGTAGACTTGGATAGTTTTAAGGGAAACATAGCATTTATTAACTATAATAGCCTTGGTGCTTACATCTCAATTGTCTCCTTACAATCGAGGGGGACTTTGGCCCCTGAGCTGGCATTAGTGATGGGTTTTGATTCTGTGAGCCTGCCCGGGTGAGGCGGGGGCTATTCATATGGTGGGAAAACAAATTTTGTTTCTGGAACAGTTGATCTGGGCAGAACAAAGTCAGCAATGTACCGAGCAGTCAGACAATGTCCCACCAGCCAATGGTATGGCTTTGCTCATCCTACAGCATTTCCTACTCGGCTTACTCTTGCTGGAGCCCGGACATGCCCGTGCACATCCGTGCAGAGCAGCAACATAAACAACCTGTGCTGTTCCACCACTGCCATGCGCCTGGCTCCCTCAGACTCCCTCCAGTTAGTCATTTAGATTGAACAACCCTATATGCACCCTTTGCCTAAAACAAGATATTGTGACGATTCAATTAACTGAACTGAAATGGGACACTGTAATGTGACTCCTCACTTCATTTAAACGTTGGTGGGACAAAGAACCACGGTCACACCACCAAGTTCTGTTAACAGTGACAGTGTCTGATGTCTTTTATTCAATAGGGGCACAGAATGACCTGTGGGAACAACAAAATTTGCTATGCTACTATAACATGCCAATTAAAAATACTTTTTAAATGTATCTCTTCTTAACATTATATTTTTAAAACTAACTTAAATACTATTTCTTACAATTTAGTATGTCTCCATATCTGATACAAAATATTAGAGTATATTAGACTTCATAAAGTCAATGCATTAAACATTCAATGCAAACATTTATTTAACTATTATTTATTGATAATTGGCACCCATGGCCAGCATCAAAGTTTAGATCTGTATTTATTTATGATCGACTAAGGTATTATGAGTACCTGTCGGTTTTATTCCCTGCTCTCCCTTCTTGCATACCCACCTAGCACTTTGATGTGGACAAGTGGTGACAGTATGATTCTCTACAAATATTATGTCTACTAACCTCCAATTATACTCTATGCTTTTCACTCAGCATTACCATAACAAGCCTGCTAGCCCAAGAGAAAAACTTAACATGATTGAATGGTCTGAACTTTGCATATAGTGAGTTAACCTAACACTGTTCTTAGACAGAACCAAGAAGAGTGCAAAATTACTTTATTCCTATGTGGTATGTGGTCAAATAAAATTATATATTTAGTTGGCATGATGATGCTTGATAAATCAAGCTTTGTAAAGATATAAAGCATTTGCCCTCAAGCTCACAACTTATGACTGTTGTCTCAGAACATGTAACAATGCTGTTACATGTAGCCTTGAATAGTTTTAAGGGAAACCTAGCATTTATTAACTATAATAGCCTTGGTGCTTACATCTCCATGGTCAGGACTGGTCAGGAGAAATGTATATTAACATTGGTACTGTGGTGACCAGCAAGGGGGTAAGGTGACCTCCAGATCACTAGGGGTGGTTTGGGAGGACAAGTACCTTTCAACCCACCTCAGCTAATCAAGGAAGGGAACACATGAGGCCGGCACCTGGCAGAGGGGGGAAAGGAGTATTGAAGTACGGTGTGTGAATATCTGGTGTTGTAGAGTAATAGACATAGTTGTGTGGATTTGCTGGCTTGTCCTTGGACTGTGTTGTTTGGACCCTGACTCTGGATTCTGGATTACAGGCGTGACGTTTGGTCAACCTGCTGGTTGCTGTTATCTAGCAACCAGCTAGATGAGGAATAGTTTACAAACAACTGTAAATAAGTAAATAAATAAATATAAAAATGAATACCAGTCAGTTATACAGGTTCATCAACTTGAAATTCCACAGAGTGAAAGTAATTCAATTACACTTACCTGTGTTTAGAGGAAATACATGATACCATTTGCACTCTGGTCAAGCAATATGACAATGTTCTGAGGAAGGTCTTGAATCATACATAAATGCTTTGGCAGGGCTAACAAATACATACCAAGAATATATTAACCATCTATTTTTCTTGGCAGTGCACCAGGTAAAAAGCTTGATTGAAAAATGATTTCAACTAACAGGTTTGACTGCAGCCTGGCAAGACTGGATCCTTTACAGGAAAACTAAGGAATCCAAGTGATTCCAGTGAAGTGCAGAATGAGGTATAAGGTTGTATCAATGTGTATTTTCTCACCTTTATCTATGTCACGACCCTGCCTGTTTCCCTGGTCTTGTCTCTTGTTTTCCCCTAAGTCTGTTTCCTTGTTCCCCTAGTGTGTCTGCCTGTTTCCCTGTGTTCTCCCCGCCCCGCCCTGTTTCCTTATTTGGTCCTTCCCTTCATTGTGCATTCACCGCCCTCACCTGTGTCTAGTTCTCCCTAGTGTATTTAGGCTCTGTCCTCCCTTGTTTCAGTGTTGGTTCGTCTGTTCTGTTACTGTCGTTGTCGTCGTCGTTGTCGTTGTTGTTGTTGTTGTCGTCGTCGTTGTTGTCGTCGTTGTTGTCGTCGTTGTTGTTGTTGTTGTTGTTGTCACAGTAAGGTTAGTCGTTGTTATCGTTCCTTGCCTTGCCTTGCCTTGCCTTGCCTTGCCTTGCCTTGCCCTCCTACGATTTGTTATTAAAACCCCTGAACACCACTGCCAGCCTCCCGATCTCTGTCTGCATTTGGGTCACCCTAGACACTAGCCCTGACAATCTATAATAATTGTTCAAATATAAATCTGAATATATTATGCATTCAACAACATCATTGTGATAACTGAGACTTCTGACAATGTTCCTACCTGAAGGTCGTTTCTATTCCCTACAGCTGCAGGGAAGAAAATATGTTCATACTGTATGTGTGGGCTTTAAGATAACATAATCACTGTGCAAAATATGGCAGCGATGCTAACAAAACACTGCAGCCGAGATAACTGTGAATGACTTCTATTATCGTCGCTCTTTCATAGGAATCTTGTGTTTGGGGTGATAGTTTACTATTGAGGTGCCGGATTTTTTAGTAGTCTAAACAGAGCCTGTCATTTGAGAAAATTGCCCACCCAATAAAAAATGTGTTATTACAGCTAAACAGGATATTGCAATTCAGTTATCGGATATGCCACTTCCGGTGGTTATCTGGTTGCCTTGGCCCTCCAGAAGTCCCCCTATATCCAAAGGCTTTTTCCTTTTCAACAGGCCACTGTGAGGGCACACGCTCTCTGTGATACCTGTAAACGTCTGACAATGTTTAGCCATCTGCTGCCCTCATGCCTGCATACCGTTAGATGCAACATCAGCCTATTACACGCATGTGAATTAGCATCAACATATTGTGTCTTTGGCTCTGCAGTGGTTGTGCTGACACTATGAGGGACGTGTCAAATAAATCATAGTATTCTTTATGAGCTATAACCAACAACACTAGCCTATACATACAACTGTAGAGATGCTGCTAAGCTTTTTCTGTGGCATAATGGAATAATGGTATACCAAATATTTGTAACATATTATTCAATATAGAATACATTTTAATGGTTTAAGTCTGGAGGGAATTTTTAATGCAAATATAAGGGAAAAATTATAATAGTCTAGCTCTTTCATTGTATTATGTAATGATATTTCCTGATAGTACAGTAGCTGAAGTAGCCTACTTAGGAATGGGCTATATTATTTGTTGTTGGAATACAACTCAAGACACATGCAACATATCTAGCTCTACTTATAACTGGTGTACAGCCATTTCAGCTACTATCGACAAATGTACGTCTGCTAAATGACACAATGTAAATTTAATTTACATATAATACAGACTCCCTCACCAACACCACCTAGCCTATACATACAAATAAAGTACTGTAAAATGGATAATGCAGAGGACAAATTTCCCCAAGGGTAAAAATTCAAAGAGGAATGTGGTAACGTCACATTATTTATAATGCAAGTGCAACACTTAATAGCTTATAGGCGACATGAGCCAACCGAGCAGTGGAAAGTCAAACACATTCACAAACACATCATTAAAGTGGAATGTGACTTCTAGGAATTGTAGGTTACTATTTCCATTAAAATGACCTCTTTTGTGCTTGAGATGTAATCTAGGGGTTAACATATTTGTTCCAATGCAGCATATTTTATAATATGATAGAATATCGTACATGATTGTACATTGCTCTAGACATTAAGCCAAAATATTTTCGATGTGCTCTGGATTCTGTGCATAATCAGTGCAGAACACAGCATGTTCTGCACTGTTTCAAGTAGCCTACGTGGACAATTTGAAAGAGAGCTCAGCAAAAACACTTTTCACATAATCTTATCTCACCCCAGACAATAACACTGATCCTCAGATGAAGTGTTTCTGCCGCTAACTAAAGTGTGTTTTGTCACTGCTCTGAATAATTAAACATTGCACAGCCTTTTTGGGTAAATCAATAAGCAAATCTCGGAACTTTGAGTGTGGCAATGGCATCATTTAATCGAATGTATAGGTCTACCTATTATAGAATTAGCAGGTTTTAATTGAATCTTAAACGTGAAACAAAAAGCAAAACACGAAAAGCGGTTAGGCCTACTGATTTACGATAAAGTCAAGCTTTACACTTGTTTTTCTGGGCGGATCTTCTCCACCCCCCTACAAAGTAAAATAGCCTTGCTGGTTGAGCACTGAGGGCTTCCCATACGCCGCTACACTTTGCACACGTGGGGCAAAACAGCTGCTGCTTCTCTTGTTTTTATGAAAGCCTCACAATTTGGAGCGCACTTCATGATATTCCCGCTTTGCTCTCGAACTAATGCCGCCAAATGTGGCACGACTGAAGTTTTTTCAAGACACACATATGCGGAAGAAACTTGTATAAAAAAGACAGCCTGCTGAGCATGACTTCTGCATAACTTCGGACTTTATTTGGGGCCCCTCTCCCGCGAGTTCTCAGAGTTCCGTCATAGTGCATAATAATGGTAGATAAAGGTCCGCTGTTGACTTCTGCAATCATTTTCTACCTGTCCATTGGGGCAGCTATATTTCAAGTTCTGGAGGAGCCTAATTGGGAGCTTGCTGCAAAAGAATACAGCGACCAAAAGGGTAAAATACTGAAGGACTATCCCTGTCTGACGAAAGATGATTTGGAGAAAATACTGAAGGTATGATTACTCGCTTGCGAGTTTACAGTTTTTAAGAAGTTGTCCGCCCAAACACTTGCAACCCGTTTGTTCAAAACTAATATTTTTCTATTAACATAGATGCATTAGCCTACAACACAGTATTTGTGTTGTAGGCTAATGCATTGCAGTCTACAATGGAAACAAGAGCAAACTAAGGTATCAAGCGTTTCAGCTTTAACAAAAGTAGGCGTATGGTTCATTTTGGGTCAGACAAATACACTTGGTGCCCACTTTCACAGGTCACAACTTATTTCTTCCTCTTCAAAGCTTACATAGGAGTAGGCTATCCATGACTAATGGCAACAATTTTAGAGCCTTGGGGATATTCTGTTATTTGAGTGGGATCATAAAGCAGCCAGATTGTCTGTTGGAGCTATGATCCCCCTTATGCGTTGCAGCTCTGTGTAATTAGACTTGAAACGACGCGTGATCCGAACGAATGAACACAACCGTTAACACCACCATGAATTCACAGGTGTTTTGTTTAGCAGTCCCGGGATATACATTGTATGTAGGCCTACAGTGTTGTTCCACTCACTTCAAAGGGCATTTCCAATGAGTGGAACAACACTGTTGGCCTACATACAATGTATATCGCGGGACTTGGTTATTTCTGTCAGTGAAGTAAAGTTTTGATCTGCCAGCTTTAAATCATTAATCATAGTGAGAGGAAGTCTATAACAAACATTATAAAGTTATTTTAATGCATTACAATGCTGGACACTTATTTTATGACCAGAGACGGAAGATGTCTCAACATGTCCCCTTTTGGGCCGAGTTTTGGCAAGATGTGTCATCTTCCCTGCCCCCAGCCCCTACCACCTTCTCATTCCCTCTGCTTTTTACATTGTCTTTGTGTTCTAGGGGGAGTGAAATGGATATATTCATGAGACTCCCCCCACCCTTTCCCAGCCATCATCAGGCACTGGGGGGATAAAAGGGTTTTTGAGGCTTCTATAGCAGCTGCCAGAGTTGTGATCTTTCTTGCACTTTTACATGTTAGTCACATATCCAGGGTGACTTCAAACAGGAATGCATTTACATTTGCCACAGGACTTTCAGAGGGTCAAGCACCATAGAGCAACCAACAGATCACTCCAGAACGAAGGCGGCATTTATTTTATTTTTTTCTGTTTGCATCTTGAGTCCTAAGTGCTGTGGGAACTCCTTGCCACTTCACAATGCTACAGCAAGCCACTCATGAAGTCAAATCTTATACTGATCTATTAAAAATGAATCAAAATAAAATGGCTGCTCTGAATGTAGTTACAAAACCCCTCTGTCTGTCAGCACCTAATAGAATTCAGTGGAATTTAATTCTCTGGCTTCATTTTGGGTGCTGCAGGCCCATACTTGTGTAGAAGGTAAGACTGGGACAGCATGACTGTTGTGAAACAAAATCATGCTTTATAGTTGTATGTATACCAACCTTCTCAACATGATCTTAGGAAAAAAGACTGGGACTGTGGCATGGTAAACCAAACCTTTCAACCTGGAATTTGTGGTGCATGTTCACGTCCAGAATAAAGATGGTAAGAAAAATGTTGTATAACCAAAACCCTGAGGTGATGTATCTTTGGGCCTTTCCCAGCGGTGCAGTTAGTTTTCCTTTCGATGTTTAGTTTTTCATGCAAGCAGCCTTCTTTGTTCATAGAGTTGGTTGAGTTAAATGTGTCTAATCTGATTGGTACAGATTCTATAAGATTTCCATGAAGGGGAACAAAATGGTGTTAACAAGGGAAAGAGACGCGCATGGATTCCTTGCTTTATTAGTAAGAGTTTACTGCTAACTCTGAAGAGCCTTGAAGTGGTCACAGTTTAACACGTTTGATTTTCCTGGTTAGACCGTGTTCATTCTTGAGACCTTTGTTCAAAGTTCAACTAGGAATGTGGTGGCTTCACATTATCTCTCATGCTACACTTGTTCGGTTAATAGCATGTGGAGTGGGTTAAGCAGTGGAAAGTCAAACATGTTCAGACACTTTATTAAAATGGAATGTGTCCTTTAGGAAAAGCATAGGTGACAGTTGGTGAGTATTTTAGCCTTTTTAAAGGGACACTCACATATTGCGTTCTAGCGCCCCATAACCTAAAATAATTGCCCCATCTTATTTGGAAACACGACTGTGGGAGGGGCTTGCTCAGACTCCAATAGAAGTACCCCTCCACCACTCGCACAGTCCTGTCTCCAAACTAGTTGGTGTGATTTGGGGTTTTGTGGGCAGTATAACCTGATCAAGGACTGTCTTCTTAAATAGGATTAATTTTTAACCTGCATATACAATTAATGCTGAAATTCTACAGTTAAAGAGGTATACAAGGTAACCAACCATGCAATGAAATCAGTGTTAGAATCAACACACCATGGAAATGAAAAATAAATGTGTTGTGACTTTTTATGAACTGTTAAAAAACATAAAAGGCTTGGTTATTTAAAACGTCTTCTTTTTATATCTCATTAATGGTATCGTGTGCTTACAGATGTAAGCCATAAAAACCTAAAAAATCCTTTCACTGTCTGAAGTCATACTTGCGTGCCACTTTGTCTTCACCAGTCCAAGAACTTACTTCTGTAACTTTTGGTTGTGCAACGTTTGACTGGGTAGCCAAAGTATGTAGACTATAGCTTAGAATGCAGAAAGACGAGTCCTTCATCACTGTGAAAGATTTGAAATCTCAGGAAAGTTATTGGGGAATCATTGTACGTACCCACCTCCATCAGCATTGTAATGTCTTCTATGGAGACCTTTTTGTGATGTTGAGACTTAAACGTGACTTAGTTGTTCGGGACCATATCACAAACCCTAGTTAAATTCCTACTAGTTCCCCTTTGTGGCATTGAGAATTGGGACTGGACTGTTACAGTAGGCTGATGCTCCGGCCAGCTGTCCTGATAACGTTTGCGGTTTGACTGGTCTTTGCTTATCTGATAGTAGCAGTATTTTATTTGGCGGTCACATTTGTATGGCAGATAATGGTTCTGTATTCAAATGTTTTTTTATTTAATTTTTTTATGATGGAGTGCGTTAACTTTAAAGGAGAGGGGAATAGAGGGGAATCGTCAATACAGTTTTAAATTCAGATGCAGAACTCTTCTGTATCTGATTAGTAGAATTAGTAGAGTTGTTTGTTACAACTCTACTAATTTCCAGACCTTGTTATGCAGACACGGAAAATCCCCAACCCTGAATATTTCCAGGACTAAAAACCCTGAAGGCCAACTTTTACAATATTTTCCAATTTTGTGCCACACGTCTTGCACATGTTGGTCAGGATAACTGACACCTTCTACGTGATTATGTGGGTGTTTACAAAAGCAGTTGCAGGACGGCCTGCATTCAACCTAAATACTTCACTGCTCCGGTTATGTTGAGTATTACGACAACACGATGCTGCGGTTGTCAACAATAGTGGGCCCATTCCCAACACGGCTCCATCTTTCTCCATCTCTGCATCATATCCTCATACAGTTTGCGAGATACCAGTGTCTGGTCTGAATCAACGTTAGTCGTAGCTGCTTCTCACTAATAAGGGTGATTTATTTATTTTTTCTTTAGTTCAAGTAAAATGTGTCCGGGTTGCAGCTCAGCCCCGTCCCTCTGCCTGTTTGTTTTGACACACAATATACTGTAGCCGAATTGCTGGTTGCAAGACTTATCTCTTATCTATCATTCTTCAAAAACTCACTCTACATCCTAGTTTAGGAAAATGTTATGAGGACATTAGTGGTATTTACAGCACCGTAGAATATGAGCGCTGCCATGCCTTAAGGTCAAGGAGAGCTGAAGTCAGGGGAAGATCATGTTAATATAATGAATAAACAGTCATTTGGCTATTCAAAACATTGCTACAGCTGTGAATATCTCATCCTTAATATTAGAATGTGTATTCTGTTTTCTTGGGAATTTGTATCCCCTTTTCTCTGTAGTTTAGATGATGTTCCTTAGGCAAGCAAGAATTTTAAAGGCTTTTGGTCACTGTTAATCTGTGTTGCAGAATTGGACTATATATATGACACGGACAAATCTTGTGTATGCCATTTTTGTTTTTCTTTGCAAGCTATGTTTTAGATTGCATCTTGGGTCAGGGCTCTGCTTGTGGACTCTCAGCTGTGGTCATATCTTCTACAATCTACATTGGAAGTAGGAATGTGAGTTTTTGTGGGATTAGGGAGAGTTGGAGGGAGAACTTCGATGTCAATCATGGCCTCAACCAAAGTCTTGAATTATTTGAACAGGGGACTTGCATCAGTCAGCCACTTAAGACAATTATTGCTTTTCTTTCACCATTTTCTAAACAAGGCTTTTCATGTGTAAGACTGGCTTTAGGCTTCTTGGAACAACTGTGGAAATTTATTCTCATTTAAGCAATGAAATTCATTGACCAGGTTATTTTTTTTTGTTTTTGTTTTTTCTGAGCTGGTTTGACCTTAGCTGGCTACAGTGTGTTTCAAATTTATATGATGCTTGTGTTCTCATATTCATTTGTGACCTAAGGCAACCATGAGTCTACCACTGGCGAACCTTTTTAGGGAGGTTATAAAGACCAATATTAAATGTCATCATCTGCTGTATAGTGCTTTGTTGGACTTGAGTAGAAATTAACTTTTGATGTAATCCATAACTTTTATATTAAAATGAATTAATTTATACACCCCTCCTAGATTTAGGGTTAATTTGCTGTCTTGAATTGTTATGCTGGCATGGAAATCACGCGACGACCTTGCCCTCATAGTGTCTTCCTTTTGAATCAGCATTTTTTTGTGTCAAACTTAAGCATTTTTTATCTGTCAGACAGACTGTGCTGCATGTGCAAACCCTCATGACATTGGAATAAGCTGCATAGCAGACCAGACATTACACAACAAGTTCTCTCTGTCCACAATAAATGCACCTCTGTCAATTTAAATTCAAAATAATTAAATTATACCCTTCAGATTATTTACCACCCATTCTATTGTAGCTCTCATTTTAATACATATCGTTCATGCACCTGGGAGCATGAAAGAAACAGTATTTCCTTTTCTTCATATTTTTAATGGTAATTTGAATTGTAAATGGGTATAGCTTCTAAGCTACGACTTTGGCTTCATTTGCCAACCATACGTGTTTGTTTCTTAAAAGCATTGTTTATAGACCTACAACCTGTAGCTGACAATATTTGACATTTGATCAACATTGGATTGTATACATTTCCATTGTTGGGAGCAGGTGTTCTCCCACACTCGGCTCTGGTGACCTCTGGTGACCCGTGGCCCCCCACCCCCACTGGAGGAGAACAAAATGTAGCTACAATCCATGAGGTATTTCCCCTTGTGTGACGTGGTGGGGAATAGGGTAATATGCAATATTTCTTTTTTTATACTGTGAAATGTAGAATTACTCTGGGGGTCTGTCTGCTTTTTTTTTTTTTTTTTTTTTTAATTTTTTTTAAATTTCCAGTCAGTTAGAAAACTTGTGTATCATGAAGAACATTGGAGGTAACTGTTGATTCAGCAGACAATAGAATTGCCTCCTATTGCCTCTTCATGCTAGTAAATTACAGAGCAGGAGCATTGCAAAGCTGTTATTAAAGAAGTTACGTCTTCCAGTGCTTAAGAGCTCAAGTCAATTCTGCCAACCCCCGCACGTTTTGCTCCTCGAAAGCGTTTTGAACTAAATTAACTTATTAGTGGAGACGAATCCGTTTTCCAATCTCTCGCATCACAGGGGATTTGCCACTACTGGAGAGGGAACTCATTTTTGTCTGGCAATGCACACATGTTGTTGTCTTTTTTCTCTTCTTTCTACAGCCCGTTTTCAACATCTCTTCAAAGGATGAGTTACAGTAGCTCATGCGTGAAGGATTAATTCTGTTAATTATAGGAGTTACTTTTACTCCTATCTTTATCATACTACTATTTCAAGCACTTTCTTTAGCTGCAGGCCTTCTCATGGTAGCCTATCTGCCAATCAGGCCAGTAGATGCTACTGACCTGTAATGGTACATATCTAATAGAGGTGATTGATAAAATATCAAGACCTGTGGCTGGGGCTTTATTGTTTTTTTTTGTTTTATGGATATTATTGATATATTGTCAAAATTATAGATTCACACACTAACTGATAGTCATTGACACGCCAAACGGAGGTGCAACCCAGCCAGAGCCCCTCCCTGTGGGGTGCCCACAAAAAGATCAAATCAAATCGATGCAGTACAATTCCGGTAAGACTCCAATATAAGAACAGTCTATTCAGATTTGCGGTAAGAAAATTGCGTAACCACAAAGCACTACAAACGCACAACGGTGGGGGGAAAGTGGTAATATCATGTAGCCTAAATGTTGTAAGAGATGGAGACTTAACCAAGACAGCAGCACCAGGACATGCAGTAAACTAGCAGTAGATTTGTGTGTGTGTGTGTGTGTGTAGAATGAAAGCGCACACTTGGCCGGTTTTTGTGAGAGGAAAATTACCCTGATTCTGGAATGTTACAATGGACAGAATATCTTATGACAGTCCGACCTGTCCAGGAGTTTCCCATCCACCCAGGACTGAGTTATCAGCCTCAGGTCGACATAACCCCCCCCCCACACACACACACACACACCATTGTGTATTTGACCTCCCTCTTTTGTTTCATTTGTGCAGCAGTACAAATATCAGATTTCTTCTCTTCCTCAGAAACTGTATGTTCTTTGCCAAGCTTTAATACATATTTTCAGGACTCAAAAACAAATTATTCTAACACCTTGTTTCTGCCATGATGTCATGACAGAAGTGGTTGTTTGGATATTCTTCTGGTGCTGGTCTTCCTGTTTCTCTACCAGTATAAGCAGCAGTGGGGAGCCATAAACCCCTCAGGTTTTGGGCGATCCTCCTGGTTCCACTGTTGCTGGATGGCCTGTTCCATCAGTACATCTGGAGATATCATCAGTGTATCACAGGAAGGATGTGGCAGGAGACATGGATCTTGTACACAAAGCCAACTTCCCTTTTTCCCTTCCCGTCTTTTACTTAAGGAAATTGCGTCCATTTTAGAGTGGTGGCATCTTGGGGGGGCTCCTGAATGCTGTTTTTTTATTTATATTTTTTATTTATTTAATTTTATTCTTTTATTTGACTGTTTCACTGAACTAGGATGGTGGAGCCAGAGAGATGTCCAAGTGTTTGTTAAAACAATGGCTTTCTGGACAACAGGTTTTTGAAGGATGGTAGAAGAATCTGTTGAAAAGCAATTTATTAAAAAAAAACTGCTTCAAATGCCGGTGCTGAACTTTAATTACCATGGTAGCAATCGAAGCTTGGACACCTTCAAGTTAGCCGTAGTGGCATCCATTTTTCCCCCACAAATTTCTGTATCATTTCTAGAGTAAGTTCCTTTCCTTTCCTTTCCTTTCCTGTGTGTTTTTGTTAGGTAGTGTCTGATGCTGCAGGACAAGGAGTTACGATAACTGGAAGCAAGACCTTCAATAACTGGAATTGGCCCAATGCCGTCATCTTCGCTGCTACCGTAATCACGACAATTGGTAGGTGTTAACAAGCTCCGCAAAGAAGCGTAACTTCTATCACTGCTTTAGTAACACAACTGGGGTTTTTTCAGTTGGAACATTTGACCCAGTCCATGCATATTGAAGTGAGATTCAGTAATATATTATTTTGCACAGCAACACAGATGTAGTCATCAAAGTATTGATATTTTTAAAATCTTGTATCATAACATCTCTAACTTTGTCCCAAAAGTACAGGACAGAAGATACTGTAAAATGAGAAGTAGGACCTTGGTTGGAGTACTGGTCCTCCTTTTTTAGTAAAGTCATACCAAAGAGGGAAACCAAAATTGAAAATTATTTTGCATTTATTTTTAAAGGATATGGGAATATTGCCCCCAAAACATCAGTAGGCCGTGGATTTTGCATCCTCTACGGACTGTTTGGTGTGCCTTTATGTCTCACATGGATTAGTGAGCTAGGAAAGTTCTTCGGTGGCCGAGCCAAGCACTTGGGTCAATATCTAACCAAGAAGGGTCTTTCAATGGTAAGCTCAACAAGTGATCTAATGTTTTATTGCATGCTGTGTTTTTGCTGATGTATTGTAATGTTATTTTGAACTCGAACTTTTCACATAGCATCTTTTAAATGAAATAAACATTTAATGTTTAAAATGTACTCCCAATTTAAGCATTTGCTTGTCTGAATGTTTAGGCATCCTGCTTATCTCTTCACAAACAGTTTAATCATAATCATCTGATATGACCCTCTTCCATCTGACTAAATTTGAACATCTTTCTGACATTTTGGGGCAAATTAATCATATTTTAAATTAATCCTGTTTAATGGGTAAAATGAATCATGTCAGTCATGTTTCTTTTTTCTTTGTTTTATTTTACAGAGGAAGGCACAATTTACCTGCACAGCTATCTTTCTCCTCTGGGGCGTACTGATTCACTTAGTCCTTCCCCCACTTGTGTTTATGTCTCAAGAGGGTTGGACGTATATTGAGGGCTTGTACTTTTCATTTGTCACTTTGACAACAATTGGATTTGGTGACCTTGTAGCAGGTAGGCCACAATGATGTCTCTGTGCTACTGTATATGCTGCTAATTCTACTTTATTGTAAGAATTCAACAAATTAAATGCAGAAAGACAATGATATTTAATCGATATTTTCCCAGTTGCAAGAGTAGGAAAGACACTAGTAAACTTGATGTTGCTTTTAGGTTGGGCATATTTAGCAAGTATACAAAATACTTAATTGTACGCGGATAAAAAAAGAGCATTTTGTCAGTTTGACCTGTATTATGAGCTTTTCCTTTTAAATCCAAGTTTTCTCTTTCTATTAGGTGTGAACCCGGATACAGAATACCCCCCTCTGTACCGCTACTTTGTGGAAATGTGGATCTATCTGGGATTGGCGTGGCTCTCTCTCTTCTTCAACTGGAAAGTGCGGATGGTCATAGAAGCCCATAAGGCGCTGAAGAAACGCCGCAAGCGGCGAAAGCTGTCTCTCGATGAGCACCGACACTACAAGGAGACCCGTAAGGCTTCCCTTCACCTGTCACCTTCTCCTAATGACGTCAACATCTTCCGGTTCCTGTCCAAAAAGAACGAGGGCTACAATGACTTGATTAAGCAGATTGGCAGCAAAAAACAAGGCGGGAACAATGGAAGTAGTGTCATCACCACCACCACCAAGCCTAAAGAAATGAGTCGCTCCAAGAGCTGCAACGACACCTCCTCTAATGGTCACACCATCCTCAGCCTGGACCGCTCGCCGCGCCAAAAGAGGCGCTACAGCTTCAGCGACCGCGTCACAGTGGCGTTTTCAAAGTCCAAGAGCTACCTCCTTGGCTCCGACAGTGGTCTGCTGCTACCCGAGGACCATGTACACAGTGGTAACGGGGCGGACCACGAGCGCATGTACGAGAACCAGCTTGACAAGGAGGTTGACCCGGAGAGCGGAGGAGCAGGGGGCTGCGGAGCCGGCGGGAGGAGGATGTGGGATTCTAAGGAATACCAACCGCTAACATTTCAAAATGCAAACATTACGTTTATTGATGAGGAGAACTTCCTGAAAAATAACCTGGAGGATGAGGAGGAGGATGATGACGACGCTAAAGCAAAGCTCTCCATCACCACGTGCGACGAAAATGCAGAGTCGGAGACTGACTCAAAAGAGGAGCAGGGCTCTGAATCCGAAGGGTCCGTGTTCACTAGTGACGATTCAGAGCATGGCCATTCATATGAGAAGCTTGTAGAGGAATATGCGAAGGAGGATAACACACACTCTTGACACCCTCGTTACATCGCCCCGTTGTAGCTTGGGTTGGTGTTACTGCTAAGTTATTCAGACCTCCCCCGCCCCCATGTCACCTCTGGTAGGACAGGGGATCTGATAACAGAAGTGTATTTTAAGCCCTAGTCTAAAAATGTGTAGGAGTCGACAAACAGAGCAATAAATTAGCTAATAGCATTTACATGACCCATTAGCGGTTTGGAGGTTTCCTCTCTTACCTTGAACAAACAATGTCATGTTATGATAAAATAATGAAGGTATATTTACACTTTTTTTTTTAATACAGATTGAGCAAATGGATGTGTGACCCTACAATGGTTTTCTATGAATTTTCTACACGATGGCGGCTAGGATAAGAAGTTGAAGGGGAAATTCCAATTTCTTCAGAGTTCCTTTATCCATATTCACCATATTGGTGTTTTTATTATATTTATTATATTGAAGGAAATGGTAGTCTTCATGGCTTGTATATCTCTGCACATTTTAACCATCTGAGGGCAGTTTTAGGTCCATTCGATATCTTTTTTTTTTTTAAACCTGAGCCAAGTGTTTGTCCTTTTAAAGAATATGAAGGGGCCATTTTTGGCTGAATTGTGTGTACATATG
This sequence comes from Percopsis transmontana, assembly GCA_025447815.1. Lineage (NCBI taxonomy): Eukaryota > Metazoa > Chordata > Actinopteri > Percopsiformes > Percopsidae > Percopsis > Percopsis transmontana. Next base: position 18,007 of record JAOEHI010012208.1, read on the forward strand.
AGTGAGTGAGTGTGCGTGCGTGCGGGAAAAATATTTTTGACATCCTTCTTTACTTGTGTCTGACATTACTGTGTAATTGTACTGCACTAGAGGTCATCATAGGCATTGGTGAGGCCTGGGAATCCAGAACCAATCAAAGTAAATTAAAAAAGTGAAAAAAGTGAAACCCATAAAGAGTTTTCCCGAGCTGTGTTCAAGAGATTATAGTAAAATGGGACACAGATGATACAAGTGAAGGTTTCTTGTGTAGTGCTGCTTGTGTTTTAAAAAAATAATTCTCCATATATTCTTCTTTTTGTACTGGTCCCAAGCCATTTTTACTGCTATTTGAAATTGTCCTTGAGAGGAATCCTCATGACATAGAAGCTTCTTTTAGAACCAACCAGTTCTGTGAACGGGCTCTTTGTTATCGTGGCTGCTAACTGCAAATCGGGTTTCTGTAGCTCGTTTTATTTTAGACCTGGCAGTACATGATGGTGTAGAACTCTTCATCTCATCACAATTTTCTCACTTTCTTCTTACCCACCCGGTCACTTCATTGTATCCGCCATGTAAATATTGTCCAAACGCTCTTCAATAACCAAAAACACCTCTTGGCTTTGGTGATGACCTTGTTCCCTGTATTTGCTCTTGGGGGCTTGTGCTGGCACAACAGACTGAAATGCAACATATGTTCACCAACTCAGGTTAACCTTTAACAAATCAATACTCTCTTGACGTAGGTTTTAGTGTCATATGTTAGCAGTATCGCCCTTCTCAAATGGGTTTTGTATTGTTAGTACGTGAACATATAACTCCAGCAATGACTTCATTTGTAAGATGCCTTTACTAAAATGTGTTTTTATTTTACTTATTGAATATTGATATTGAACATGAAACCCCAGACTGTATAGCTTCCTTGGCTCAATATAAGTCCACACACTGAGATTCACAATGAACATTACATACTGTGACCACTGTATATAATGAGCAGAATCTATATATTTTTTTCTTTCAACCTCTGTTGGCATTTATGGCTTTGTATCTCAGCTTGCATCTGTGACGCTGGTCAAAGTCTCATCGACCAAAGTGAGATGCATTTCTCAGGAATGTTAAGAATACGCATTACCAGGAAACACTCAGACTGCTAAAGTATGTTGGCTACTTCTAAGAGAAACACAATTTGGCAAACAGAATATTTAATCTACAATGTCAGTGTGCAGACTTGTATTGCGGTACAGAAGCTGTACAGGGTTTTACTAAAAATCAATGTCACGTTACGTTTGTTGGTTTCCCACAAACTCCTCTTAACTCACATGCCAGAAATAACTTGACAGTGAATATCAAAATAGTTATATGGCAGTGTTGTGCAATGTCACGTAAGCCTACTTTTAACTCGACTATCCTTTTCACTCAGGTAAAGTCTAAAGTCTAATACATGTACTGCTAGGTTAAAAGCATTGACACTTTTTTCCTTCTTTTGAGTAAATAAGAACTAGTTTAGCTGTAAAACATTCCTGCTCTTTGTGATGGTTTTTCTGGTCCTGTAAGTGTAGCATTTGTTATGCAGCTATGGTACTGTAATGGATTGTGATTTTAATTTAAAAGGTTTTCCAACATTATAAAAGAATATTATTTTGGGTGGATCAGTTGTCTTACGTGTTACTCCTGATGTTGATCCATTGTGTAGAACTTGTTCCTGCAGATATTGTCTCTCTTTTTAATATTAAATTATTGTGTGTGTGTATAAAATCTTACTGAAACTGTATCTATTATTTTAAATAAACATTTTAATTAAACATGTGCTTAATTTTGTAAATTGACTGATCAACAATATCAAGATCTCTAATAGTTACTTTGATGTACTTACTGTAGATATTACAATAGAATAGGGGTATAACACATTGTACATGTATTGTGCTTAAGATGTACAATAGTGTTGTAAGAACCTACAGCCTATGTTTCTAAATTATAGTGGATATTTATTTATACCTTTTTAATTTTTAAGTGATACTGTATAGTGGAGTGGTGTCTTTGTTTGGAAAAAAGTACTTCCATGCTGAATATGTGGAAATTCAATGTCATTTAATCTTGTAAGGAGGGGTTGTGTTCATGGAATTTCCTGGCACCTTCAAGATAATACACTGGCTTGCTACCTGGTGCAAAGCAGTGTAGCATAACATTGTAGGGCAAACTATGCCCCTATGATATATTTTATGTTGCTATCAAAACAGCTAATATGCTTGTCAAGACATGCAAACATGCCTCCAACAGTTGTACTTGAGTAGCAGTACTTGAGTAGCAGCACTACAGCAACAATTATTACTGTTGTATCATATTCTTGCGGTGAAATATTAATGCAATGCAATACAAATTCTCAACATCACAAGCTACTAAGCTTGTATGTACACTTTTTATTATGTTTACTGTCTTAATTTTATTTCATGTTGCACCTTTGTCCATGAGAAACGACATTTTGTTTAGTTGTATGCAAGGAATTATATAGAAATGAATGATAATGAAGTTGATCTAATCAAAAAATGACCATAACAGTTTATATAAATTATCTCATTGGTTAACGAGTGGAATGTGGGTAAATTTTAGAACACACAAATTGTGTTGGCATTTCTTGATCTGCCGACAAGACATGAGATTAGTGTGTGCATACCATTCCGTTTTTAGTGTCATAAGAATGACTGTTTACTGACCATTTAATTGTTTACTGTCGAGGTCTTAACTTATGATGGTTTAAGAAGCTCAGGCGTAGACAATGTGCTAAGACTGATGGAAAACATGTGTCATGTTACTGTGGGAGTTGAGAGCTAGGGGTTGTTAAAGCTCTACATCCTTTAAATCAATCCTTCTTCTCTTCCGAACTTTGTGTTCCATTCCACACTGTTGTGTTCACCGCTAAGTTGTTTTCTTCTGGACAGTCTACTGTTTATAGCCTAATGTGTTAATGTTAGGTCAAATTGCAACAACTGTGACAATACTCCAATGATAGGTGTGTCTAGTCAGTGGAGAACAAAAATACTTTTGACTACAAGGATAACACTGTGTTTTAAACTCCCAAGTCGACCCAAAAGTGGGTCAAGAAAAAAGACATTACAAAGGGTAAAGAGAAAAATTCTGAGCATTTACATGTCATCAAATGTACCTGGCGTATAAAACAAAATGTATACTGTTATATTACTCCCCTACATTTTGTAGGAGAGTAATATCTCTCCTAATATCTAGTAATATCTCTCAGTGTACCTGGAATTGCTTGAAATCACTATTAATAGTCAAAAGCATAGCACAGAAATCAAAGACGGTTTTACATACTTCCCCTAGATGAGAAGAAGCAGGACAAAATTGTCACGGACCTCGTGCCACTCTCCACAATACAGCGATTGATGGCAAAGTCCCTTCACCAAAACACATTAATGATTGTCCTAACCATCATCAGAGCAACACAAATACGTTATGTGTCTGCTCCATCACTGGTTCACATTTTTAGTGCAAAAACACATGGGATGGAAGGAAAGGGATGATTCTGTCAACATCTTAATGGTTTGCCAGTCAGAGCACCAAGTAGTTTTTGTGCATGATTGCCTATGCTATTGAGTGGATATTTGTAAACGGGGTCTGAAGCGATGAATCTGCATGGTTTGAACGATGAAGGTGGGTCTTGGTAATTCAAAGGCATTTTTTTGGGCTCAGATGTCTCATAACTTTTAACTTTTTTAATTTGGCAACCTGTTCCTGAGGAAATGCTATAGTGCTAACCTCACTCTTACAATACACACTTAGCAGTCACTTTTACCCAAAGATTCCCACACACTCCATATATAAATGATACACTTTTACTGCAGTGCACAGAAACCTTTCATTATTGGAGGTCATTAAGGACATATATATATATAAAGACGTTTGGCCTGTGGTACTACAGTCTTGTGTCAATCCCAAAACGAATGCCACTAGGAAAGGCCACAAAACTCACCATGTTCCATGGACAAATCAATAATCTTTTCATTAGAAATATTACACTGCAGCATAATGTCATTAGCTATATGCACAAAACCATCAGCTTCTCAGACTGCTGTTACTACCTTTCGAAACCTCTATTGCTATGATCATACTGTACTTCTGTGTTGCAATGCTGAATATCATTTAATGCAATATGGAAAATAATAAATATATATATTTTTTTTAAATTAAGGATACACCAGTTATTATAGCCTCAATACAAGGAAAACTGAACCCTTTGTGTGATAAGTTGATGAAATGTTGAATGACATATCACAGGCCATGGCCGTAGGCCAAAAGCTACTGTAACATACAGTATGATCTTGCTATTTGTTGTGAGAAAAGTGAAAAACGTATTCGACATGCATGACAAAGCAATATTTGTCCAATGGTTTATCCTCAAATAATCAGTATCTTCCTTTCAGAACTGAATATTTTGCAATATTTCCTGTTTCTGTTTGTGGGTGTACATGTGTACATGTCCTCTGTGGACAGACGGATTATGCAACACCCCTTGAAACCAGACACTAACCCAGCAATCGTTTTTCACGCTACAATATTTCCTGCTGGTGTTTCCAGATTCAAAGTGTACATGCAGTGGCTGCATTGAATGCTAGATTGCAGTCACACTTGCTGTGAAACTATACACCAGACTGATACACAAGCACAAGTCGCCAATCTGGTTCAAACAACATAAATAAAACTAATAAACTATGAAAGTCCTTAATGTAGTGGAATGTAGACAGCTCATTATCAATTTCAAAGTGCATTATAAAAAGGTGACTTGGCCTGTGCAGACAAAAGGTAATATATATATATATATATATATATATATATATATATATATATTATTTTAGACTATTTGAAAAGGATTAGATACCTTCTGCCATAAAATCTTAACTGTCCAACAAGATATTCTGCACATCATCCGATGACGTCATTGTCTGTATGGAAAAAGAAATAAAACAAAGTAAAACAAAAGCAAATCCTAATGTGTCCCATTGCCAACATTATGTGTCCATTAATAAACCAATGCCACCGCCCTTTGTGAATGAACAACAAGTCCACACGGGACAAAATTATGCCAGCTAACTTCATCAACAAAGGAAGAGAAGGAACCAGATGGAGAGCTCTTTCTGTGGCCTGTGAAACACTTGACACAACAGCTCAGTAAGCAGTGGCCACGCAGGGAAGCCCAAGGTCCTCGCTGTCACCCAATTGTTTCCTGAGTTTCTGCGTCCGGCCTTCCGGAACATTAACTTTGGGGCACCCCTTGAGATGTCTGCGTAAGTGGTGGAGGTGGGATATTAATAAGGTTTGAAGGAAGTTCATTGGCCAGATGCCAGGTTTATATTTTTAAACAGCATTAGGGTGGGAAAAGGGATATTTTGAGTATAGGGGACAAGCTGTAAACAATTCAACTGACAACTGGTCATGCTGTTGAATTGGCTGTGTGTAAGAGAAATGACATTAGTCACCTTCAAGACAAGACGAGAACTTCAGTTAGTGGGTTGGTTATGAGGTTGAGGGGTCAGTTGCTGAGGTACCAAGGTGGATTCTGAAGTGGTGGGTCTTAAGTCTCTTGCGGAAGATGATCCCTTCAGTTCATCTATTGGACTTAAGAGGTGCTGAGTACTCCATGCAAAATGGGCCTGTATGGGCCGCTCCACATGTCAGATGTCGCTCCATTGCATTTACATGTCCGTGCCAGGAGGGGGGGTCCTTTATGTGTCTGTGCCTAGGGGCCCATTGTCTTATAATCCATCTATGGTCGCAAGGTAAAGTAGGTTTTATCAAGGTTGAGCTTTCCATTAACAAAACTGATACATGAAATAAGGGCAAATAGTGAATGAATGTGTATTAATCTATGTAAGATACATCCACAAATGACCATTTTAATGAATAAATAAAAAAATGGCTTCATAACTATACTATGAAAATACAAAACTAATACTATAATAGTCTCAGTAGTATCAACATACTAAGACAAATACATTAAGTGGAATGAATACATTCTACAAAATCTACAAATGAATGCAAACGTTGTTCTTTAGCATAAGGATGATAGCGAAAGTGCCATGAGGACCATGACACAATCTGTGTACTCTATGTACCTTAAACAAAAAATGAAGAGGGCTTCAGTAGAAAGGATTCCATCAATGAAGTACCGGTACAACTCACAAAATGATTCTTCTATTTGGCGCCCTCTGCTGATGGGTGGTGGAAATTAAGACGTGAAAGCCACCTACTAAACGACTTGATTAAAAAAATAAAATATAACATATAGACATGGTAGCCTATACTTCTGACTTTCACCACAGTGTCCGCAGAGTCTCACCCTTCTCTACCTTGTTGTAGGTAATCCTTCATCCATTAATTTATGTCACTTAGGGTAGGCCTACTATTGCTCGCTGTTGAACACAACTTTAAAAACTATAACAGATGCAGCCACCGACTTAGCACCTTAATTGATGCGGTCTGAATGTCATTCATTCCTCCACAATGCTGTTAACGTGTGACATCGTGTGATCTGTGCTCGGCAGCATGTCTGCTTTTATTTTGAAGAAGCCACAGAACACCCTTACCCGGAAGTACATCACTGTTTTCAATGTGTCATCAACAATTCCACAGGACAAGGGTGGCAACTGTGAATACTACAAATATTAGAATATCTGGTTGTTGTTTATACATCTATAAATAACATTTTGGGAAGCGTCAAACAAAACGCACGCTGCGAACGGGCTGTCATCGAATTAGCACGACAGTTGGACTTGAAAAGCGACTTCATCAAAACTGCAACGTTGCCCCCCCCCCCCCCTCCATTGCACTGCTGCTGTTGTTAGCCGACAGGCTAACTGGACAGCTAGTTAGCTGAATCCCTGTCCACTTGGGTCTGGACCGGACGAGGCAGAAATGTCCTGCTGCTTGTTGGAGTTCTGTCGGGTCCAAGAGCTCAAAACGGTCAGGGACTTCTTGTTCCAGAGCCAGAAACCCGAGCCAACGGAGGGGAATCTAACAGGTAGCTAAGATGGACAAATGGCAATAGTAGCAAGACACGGGTTATATCAATCTAGTTAGGTTTTCTCTTCAGCATACCATAAACCAACATAAATAGCTTTTTAAGAAATATAAATCAAATCAAACTATGTTGTAGTTATTTCAAACGAAGACAAGTGTATTATCGCGAACTTTCGTTTGAAATAACTCAGTAATACAGTTTAGTTTGGTTTATTGCTATTACAAATTAACATTTTAATTTATTAATATTCTGGGTTATTGATAGGGAGATGAAAAGACTAGACTATGTCTAGATATTGTGGACAAAACCGGTGCAAAGTATGTGTTGTATATCCTTTTTCTTGCTGCAATACACACAAACATATTGCAAGCTAAAAATACATTGGTCGCAAAGGCTAAGATTACACTCAGATGAGTGCTTTTCTTGCTGCATGAAGAGAGGAATGGAAAAGAAGGGATTATTTTCACATGAATAAGACTCGGCTCTACAGTACCAGAAGGGGAGGATAAGAAAGAGAGGAAACGCATTGGGAGTGTGTCACTCTTTGTGTGTCACTCTTTGTGTCACACTCCCAAAGTGTCACTCTTTGTGCAATGAGTCATCTAGCACAAGGTACCTAAACAGAACTGGCAGACACACAAAGTCTAGAGGCAGAATAAATACAAAGTCAGTTTAAATCTTAACATTTACTTGCTTGGACATAGATGAGTACATGCACACTGCAGTTTTAACACATTACAGAAGACCATGGCTACAGAACACCTGAATGGTGGTTGACAATTCTGTGGTATGGTAGAATTATAATTTCTGTCAGTTGCTATGGTAGAATTATAATTTCTGTCAGTTGCTGTCTTGGGTAGATTATTCAATAATACCAATCCAACTACTAGTTACAAAACAATCCTTCATCCACGCTCCTTCTGGATTGACTCACTTAACCATAGGTCAGGCCTATATTACCTGTGATTTGTCAATTTGTGGTTATTGGGCCTACTAGAAACAGGCTAAAATACTGGATATTGGTAGTGCCTCTAGCTATTGAAGTTATACCTGCAATAGGGACGTCAGCAGGGAATTCTAAAAAAAAGTGTCCACCTACTCTGCATCAAGCACATTTAGCTTCAGAATGTCTCCTCTCTTTCCCCAGCAGAGAATGAGCTGGCATGGGACACGTCTGACTGGGAGTCAGCATGGGACAATGAAAAAGACAATGAAAAAGAGGATGGCGCTGCCACTGTCCCCCCGGTATGAGTTTTTATTCACATCCTCTCAGTTCTCTGCACAATTCTTCAGCAGTGCTAATGACTCCACATATAAGACAATTGTTAACCAGAAACCAAAAAAAAACATATATCTTATATATTTTTGCTGCCTTTCCTAACTTGTTAATGCAATTAGTCATCATAAGATAGGATATCAATTTATAGAGAATACATTTAGTATATTGATTAATTCTGTGCCCAGTTCATAAAAATATTTTTTTCATTACGTTAACTTTTCAATAGTGGAGTTGGATATATTGAACACAAACATTCAGATGCTTTGGCATTCAGATGCTTTATGGTCAGTTGTCCCATTAAGAGCTAACATTCCTTTTGCTCTCTCCAGGTGGAAGAGGAGAGCGCAGGGCAAAGTGCCCTCTGGCTGCAGAACTGCACACTGTCCTTGTCGCCTTGTTCCGACTTGCTGGTGGTGGCGCGGGAACACAAGGCCGTGTTTCTCACAGGTCAGTTGATAGAGACGGATTTACATCAACCGTTATTGATGTAATTACAGGTGCTCTCTTAAGTGCACAATGGAATAATAGAGTGTTGATTGTGCCTTAAAGCTAAGTGGCGCACAGATGACGGTGGCAGAGAGGAGATGACCCTGGCTGTGTCTTGGAGTGGAACCCTCAGCACTGAGGATGGGTAAGGGAACAGTGGGCTGTACTAGCGAGCAGGTTGATGACAGAACCTGACAGAAGTAGGGATGCTCATTTTTTAATTCTTTTTCTGATAGCCGACGCTTGTTAACCGACCATTAACCGCTAACTGACAAAATTAAAATTCTAAAAACTATTTAGAATGGATGAGTGTCCAAACACAAGCCCAATGACAACACAAAAGAACAAAAAATGTTATAGTGATTTAATATAGGCTAGTAGCAGTATACATTAGTCATCTCCATATATAAATTGGACCTGCTGCAACTGATGCAGCTGATAATCTGTCGTAATCACCTCAAGGGTCATCTTTTTTTTAACAATTATTGATAAATATGCTATTGCTAATTTTTACATTTTATGATTTCTGGAAATCATCTCGCGCACCCCTCCCCCCCTCAGTGTTTCACAACCCCCACTTTGGGAACCACTGGCAACAACAGAACATGAGGTGTTATGTCCCATCATCACAGACCTGCAGCGCTGCTGTAAACCAAGTAAATCAGACGGAATATAATAGACAAATAGGCCTACAGCCATTTGTTTAAGTAAATAGAAAATAGTAGCCAGACTTTATAATGAACAAAAAGAAACAACAAAACGAATACACACATTGAATCCTCCAGCGCAGAGTGCGCTTTGTAGAACTGTCATAATAGCCTAGATCTCCCGTGTAGTAAAATATCTAAAATAAATAGCACCTTCCGTTGAAATAGTCTCACACAGTACTGTGTTCGCTTCATTTTGGTCAGACTCTGCGAAATATGGCTGTAGGCACATGGGGTTGACATGCCCCCATGAGTTGATTAATTCGTATAGGCTATTTTTCTTTTACCATGCAGCAAATGTTTTAGTTAAAAAATATATATATATACCAGTATATATTTTGTACTGATAGTATTGATTGGTCAATTGACAGTTAAATGGTTAATTCGTAACATCCCTAGACAGAAGACATATAAACCTCGACAGTAGGTTGGCGGGGGGGGGGGTATATGAACTCAGTCACAGCACAGTGTTTTCTCTCTAGAGAGCGTGTGAGCAGTGTCATCTGTATTCCGCTGGCGAGCCAGAAAAGGTAGGGTGTTTTCTGTTATCACTACCGTTACTAAATTTTACTCCCTGTTATATCATTGCTTTTTACTCTGTGTGTGTGTGTGTGTGTGTGTGTGTGTGTGTGTGTGTGTGTGTGTGTGTTTAGGAGCTCAACCGGGCGGCCTGATTGGACATGTATTGTGGTTGGCTTTACTTCAGGCTATGTTCGCTTCTACACAGAGGTGAATTTGCAGCAAATGATACAGTTGTATTTATTTAGTGCTGTGTGATAAATGGCTCTCAATTACACATATTGTAAGTGATCTAAATTTGTTGGGGTCAGTTTAGAAATATGTTAAAGTTCCAGTAAATGTCCAGTCAAGGCTGGACCAAGCGTAAAGCAGTCAACACAACACAACAAGACACAACTCAACTGAACCCGGGGGGTGTCTCAACTCCACTGAACTTGCATGTTGAAGAGAGATTGTATGGTTATATTGAGGCCGTGCGTGTAACATAAACCAAGGTAACACTAGAAGGAAATGCACATTATGACAGTCTATTGCCTAATGCTTTTATCTTGGAGTTTCAGCTGTAACCTGTACATAAATATGTTCCATGTGGACCAGTAGAATCAGTTCTACTTGTTCTTTGGATAAAAACATCTGCTCTGTGATTGCAAATATTGCAAACATAGCCAATAGTATGAAGTAATAGTTTATTTAATGAAAGTAGCTTGACAGAAAATACTAAGAATATATATATATATATATAAGATAGTAATGGTCTTGCTTATGTAACGTGACATAAGAAAGATGTAACGTTAAATCTTCTTTCTCAGGTACAAAATGCTATGGTAAAATACAAATGGTTAAGATTGGTATATAATTTAGTGTGTATAACCTGTATGTAATGCAAACTAGCAATTCCTCCTGAATTACTATAGAATTTCCCAAAACGTATTGTGTTCATTAGGGAAAATATAATAACAAATTTTGTGGGGCTTTAAAAGTCAGCAAAAGCAAATTGACCTAAATTGTCTTTTCAGAACGGGGTTCTGCTCTTATCCCAGCTGTTGAACGAAGACGCCGTACTCAGGCTAAAGTGTCGTACGTATGAGATTCCTCGCCACCCCGGAGTCACTGAGCAGGTATGTAACGTGTGAATAGTGTATCGATTTTGACAAACGCACAGTTGATTGCATGTGATTATCAGTTAATCAGCCAGTTAATTCCCTCCACAGCACGAGGAGCTGAGCATTCTCTACCCTGCAGCTCTGGTCACCATCGATGGCTTTAGCCTCTTTCAGTCACTACGCGCCTGCAGGAACCAAGTAGCAAGAGGTGCGTGCGTGCGTGCGTGTGTGTGTGTGTGTGTTTAAATAATCATAATAATACCCATTGTCTTGGCGCCTCTTTAACATTCCTCACCTCTCTTCTCTGTCCTTATCCTTACATCTTCCTCCATCCAGCGGCAGCAGCAGGCAGTGACGTGATCCAGCCCCCTCCCCTGGCTTACAAGAAGTGGGGGCTTCAGGACATGGACACCATTGTGGACCACAGCAGCGTGGGTGAGAGAGAGAGAGAGAGAGTGAGAAGAGACTGGAGAATGGGCGGTGGTACACGTGTTAAGCGCCATCAGAAATGGCAGTGTAGTCGCAGCCAAAGAAAGAGAGCGTCTCGCGTCTTGGGCTCACGCAGGATGGCGGCTTTCAGTTTGTTTGAGCCCCGATAAGAAGCCGTTCATAGCTCGGAGCAATAGCGTCTACTAGGAGGAACAGAATGCACACATATCAGGCTTACTGTAAGAGAGGGAGACAGGCTGCAAAGCTGTAATGTGAGGCTCACTTCTCTCCTCCATTCCCTTGTCCTGTTCCTCTCCATCCCCAACTCATCTGTTAATCCATTCCTCTTCCCCCGGCTCCCCACCCCACCCCGCTAGGCATCATGAACCTGTGTGTGTTCGACCAGATGAAGAATGCGTCTGTCCTGGGGGGGTTCCATGCCTCTGTCAAGGGCAGCCCCCCCGCCATGAGTCAGTACATCACGGTGGGGGGAGGGCCCTACACAGGCTTCTACTATGCTGTGGAGGTAGGTACTGTGTGAGGGTGTGTGACACTTCAATGGCATATAAAGTGAGATTGCATTCGAGTTAACGACCATCCAATTCACTACGTGTGTGTGTGTGTGTGTGTGTGTGTGGGGTGGGGGGGGTGGGGTTGTATGTACTAGTTTTTCTATACACGCGTGTAATGTTTGTTTGCTCTTTGTCTCTGCAGGGGAGCTCCCAGCCTCTCCTCTCCCATGTGGCGCTGGCTGTGGCCAGCAAACTCACCTCTGCCCTCTTTAGTGCTGCCAGGTATGGCTCAGGGTGTCTTGCTCCACTAATAACCTCTTCCTTAAAGTGCAGCCTGTGGTTGTGTATAGAAACCACATTCTGACATCCTATATTCATATTCATGTTTATTGTTTATGTGTATTGATTTATGTGTGTGTGTGTGTATGCGCAGAGACACTAAATGCTGCAGTATTGATCAAACTGTACATTGCCATACAGTCCATACAAGGCAGCAGTTTAAACAGTTCAGTTCCTCCCCTGATGCTCTCCACTCTCTTTTGTTATTCTCTGTGTTTGATCCCCCGTCACTCCAATACTCTCCCTGTCGTTCCCTCTGTCTGCCAGCGGGTGGCTAGGGTGGAAGAACAAGAGCGAGGAGGAGCCGGCTCAGAAGCAGAAACCCAAAGTGGAGCCGGCCACGCCCCTAGCAGTCAGGTAACCCCTCACTCTGGCACCTGCCTTTGTGAAAGACAGCACGGTACAGTCATTATGGAGGGGTGGAGCCAGAACACACATATCTATTGAGCTGTACATGTGGCTTCTGTGAAGTTAGCATGCATGTCAGCATTTCTACAAATGATGTCCTGCATGTGAGGCAGAGCACATTGCCTTCTCTGAAACCTGACTACTGTATGTCACACCTCTGGCTAGAACCAAATAAATGATTTAGCTAAATCGGGTGTTTAACTTTCACATAAAATATGCAATACGATCCCTGTTATCTCCTGTTTGCTGGAGCTCCACGGCCTGGTGTTTTGCATTTCCCATGCGTTTCAAATTTAGGTAAATTGTTGAATATACACATGTAAAGGGCTCAGTCGTAGTCAAAAACAATCAAATCAAGGCTTTCGATATTCCACCCTGTCCACGCTCCTCTCCCCGGTTCCTTTGCCAGGTTCGGTCTCCCAGACTCCCGTCGCCATGGCGAGTCCATCTGCCTGTCCCCGTGCAACACCCTGGCTGGAGTGACGGACGACTTTGGCCGGATCACGCTGCTGGACGTGTCCAGAGGCATCGCCATCCGCATGTGGAAGGGTAAGGAGAGAGAGAGAGAGAGAGAGAGAGAGAGAGAGAGAGATTACATCGGAGGGTTCAAAATTAATGAAACATTTTCAGCCAATCAGAATCCAGTATTGTGCCATGCCAATTTCACCTCGTCACAGGTAATTTGGCTACATGTAAATAGAGGTGTGGACTCCTTCACGACTCACAGGCGTCTGTCTAACAATCCGAAGGTTACCGTGACGCCCAGCTGGGCTGGTTGCAGGTGTCAGAGGGGAGGGGGGATCGGGAGTCCTCCCCCTCTGCGGTCCTCCCCCGACGCCATGCCCAGTTCCTGGTCATCTACGCCCCCCGCCGGGGAATCCTGGAGGTCTGGGGGATGCAGCAGGGGCCCCGAGTAGGGGCCTTCACCGTGGGCAAGCACTGCAGGTACACATCCTGCCTCCCTCACACACACTGGCATTGAAATCGACACAGTCCATGCAATAAGACATGCTAATATACTAGGTCATAGGTAAGATTATGTTTAGGTTAGCTTATGGGGGGCAGGATAGTCTAGTGGTCTAGGTGTTGGACTCCCAGCCAGAAGGTCGTGGGTTTGAGCCCCAGTGTCGGCTTACCTGTAAGCATCCTTGAGCAAGATGCCTAACCCCTACCTGCTCCATGTAAT
>JAOEHI010012218.1:0-31973 GCA_025447815.1 Percopsis transmontana
TATATATATATGAGTTGAATATTTAATTTTGAAATTACACTGTTTTAGATATTGATTCTCTTCCTGATTTTCCTTCATCAGGTTATTAAGGCAGCTGCCGATCGGAACAGAGAAGTGGTATTACAGCGATCCAGAAACATGAAATTCCTCACAGGCTATGAGTCAAAGGTAATAGTCTTATATCTCTGCCTCTTTGGCAGACTATCCACTATTTGACATAACCATCATCAGAACGACCAGGTGGCTGAGTCACTTTTGTTTATACGCAGATGAGCCAAAACATTATAACCACTCACAGATAAAGCGAATAAAGTTGATAATCTCATAACAGTGCATTTAAAGGTCTGGGATATATTAGACGGTAAGGGAACAGTCGGTTCTTGTAGTCAACGTGTTGGATGCGGGAGAAATGGGCAGGCATAAAGCAAATTTGACAAGGGCCAAAACGTGATGGCCAGGGCATCTCCGAAACAGCAAGGCTTCTGGGTGTTCTCGGTCAGCAGTGGTGAGTACCTGGTGGTCCGAGGACTTAAGAAGAGACAAACCGACGACAGGCAGCTCTGCTGCATATGGGGCTGTGTAGGAGTGCCTGTGCTGGTCATAATGTTTGGGCTCATCGGTGTATAGTTTCTAGGAAACCCAACCATAGCCGATTCAAACAGCTGTAGCAGAGCCAAATGGAAGTCTACAATCATGGTTTTCCCTCTCAATTTACCAATTGCTTTCTGCTGCAGTGTCAGGTTTAATTTACATTTACAGCATTTAGCAGATGCTGTTATCTTAAGCAACTTACAATACAATGTCAATAGCTGAATAGGTCAGTCATCGTAAGTAAATATATTCTGTTAATAATGACATTAGCAGCCATCAGGGATAGCTTAGTTCCTAAAGCATCATACCATTACAAGTCAATACAAAATTAGGTTAATGCTTAACTTAATGCTAAATTTAGTTCGAGTAATAATCACAGATGTCCCGTTAAGGCAATGGAGAACGCCCATGTAGATGCTGTGATGATCCTTGGGGAGGCCTTCTCCTCAGAGGAGCCCTTTGACTTTGGAGGTCAGAGCACCACAGAGCGCATCCACTCCCTCATCCCAGTAATGCTGCGAGAACGCCTCACCCCGCCTCCTGAGGAGACCTACTCCCTCCACCGCAAGATGGGCGGTTCCTTCCTCATCTGCTCCAAGCTGGGCGCTAAAATACCCTGCAAGAACATGTTCCAGGAGACCTACGCCAAATACTGGGAGGATGGACACCAAACGGCAGTTTTCTAGCGGCCACCGAGTGAGAGCAAAGTAGTGAACTGCTTGTTACCCGAAAGCAATTCCGTTGCTAGGGTCAAATTACTTAATAAAACGAGCTGCATAGGATGACTCTGCATATTGGTCATGAATAATACTCTTTTGAACTTTAGGAGACTGTTTTTAATTTTTTTCCCCAAGTAATTGCAGAAATCACCTGAAACTTAGCTTCCTCAATGGTGGTGAGGCGGAGAGGAGCACTTCCTGTTATTTCTCGCCAGGCAGGAAATAACAGTTGAATCTAAAGGGTCTCATGTTATATTATATAGTATATTAAGAATTCTGTGTACCTTTAGTACATTGTTGGTTGGGTGTCCAATACTTGATAGATTAAGAAGAATTAAATACAAACAGGGTCAGAGCATTGCTTTCAGTGTATTGTATGAGTGAATACATCAATACAGCCCTACTGTAGTTAACATGTAGTTGTACATGTTGTATTCAGCATATAGTAAATAATTATGCACCGCTGTGGTATAAAGATTTATATTATGTCTAACCATGAATTTAAATAAACTGGCAAAGATTTTGCAATGGCCAATCATCAATCTAGTCTAATCTAATGTTTTAGTTAATGCACATACTGTACACTTCTTCAGTCTGTAAGATCCTGGCACTGTGTGCAGTAGAACATGTCCTCTGAGTAATGCTCCACCTGGATAGTGATGTTGGAGAAGCCAAAATCAGTCCGGAGAAGCTTTGATGCCTCCCTGAGGATCATCTGTGGGTTAGCATTTTCTTCTAGAAAAAACAAACAAAAAAAACATTAATGTTTATTGCTGACAGTCAAGTCAATTGTTTTCCTCGTAAGTAAGTACACATTTACAATACAGATGTTTGTAGTTTTGTACATTTTGTGGACAGTAGGCCCACAGGGAAGCATTATTGTTTTTACAGGTGTGAGAAACAGTGAGAGCCTACCTATGGCCACGTGAGCAGAGAGCAGAGAATGACTCATGCTTAAACCCCACATGTGTAGATTGTGTGTGGCCTTGACACCTCTCACAGATAACAGCGTTTCCCTCACAGTATTAAACTGAATGCCATATGGGGTGCCTGTACAGATACAATGGTTGAAAACAAAGACATACCTGGGATCTGTTTTTTTATTTATATACACACACACACACACACACACACTTATATATACACATTATATATTTACCTTCCATGAGTACTCTGTAAACCTCCTTTATGATTGTAAATGTTGATCCAAGAACCATAACAGAAAACAAAAAGGTGCAAATAGGGTCTGCTATTTTCCACGTAGGCTGAAGACCACAGGATTAAAGAAATATAGATTAGAACATCATGAAATTATTATGATAGATATGGCAAATGTATTGACTGGTTTCTTAACAGGTATGTGCCCCTGGGAACCTTGCAGCCATTTACAATTAGGATGAAAACCCAAAGCTGCGAATCGTATAATTTTTCTGTGTATATGCAGAGATTGGGATCCATAGCTATTTGCAAGTGGCATTATTACTGACCCAAAAGTGAATGACGATAGCAGCCAGCAAAACCCCAATACTCTGCAACAGATCCCCTATAACATGGATGAAGGCTGCCCTCACGCTGGTATTGCCACGGCTATGGGCATGGCCATGGCTCCTGGCCTCAAGCTCGTCACGTGGCCACCTGTGGACAAAACCATGGCTATGGGCGTGGGGGGTGCTGGATTGATGGAGGATCATGGCCATTCTGAATAAAACAAAATAAAAACATGCCCATTTCAACTCTCTGTTGACCATTTCTGTTGATATTTCAAAACTGTGTTGGAGTTAAAGCAGCTAATGATGACACCATCCAGGGTCTAAATACTGGATTGAAGAAAAATAAGGTATAAATTAAGTATGAATATGACTTTCAAAAACACAATGCAGTTCTGTGTCGTTACCAGAGGGGCCACAAAATATGATCCGTTTTAAAGATGTGTTGTCTTAAGAAATGAATCCTGTCGTAAAGGTGACATACTCACAGGATGTTGACAAGCACAGCGCAAGCTGAGGTTATAACCATAATGTGGCTGCGGATCTCATAGTCATCGTTAATAATCCTCTGAATGGCAGTAAACACCAGCACCACAGTCACAGCCCAGATTGACACAATTGACAGCAACGCTCCCAGAACCTCTGTGTATTCACAAAACAAAACAAGACAATAACCTAGTCTATCAACAAAGATAATTGAAACTAACTAAACTAAAAATAGTAATCCCCTTAAACCATAGGCTATATTCTAGTTTTAAGGAATTTCAGTTAACCTGCTCGGTGCCAGCCAAAGGTCATGGTTTTGGTTTGAGGTCTTGATGAGATGCACAGAGAGAACACACTGATCATAATGCTGCCAAAATCAGTCAGTAGATGTGCTGCATCTGTCATTATGGCCAGGCTGTGTGAAGCATAGCCACCTGCAGTAGATGAGAAATAGAATTTACCTACATAATAGGCCTACATCTGAAGATTATTCAATTAATACATTTTATTTATGCACAGATGCAGGGTGAATAGGTCAATTATTTGATCTGCCTTTGCGGTGTACTTCTCCTTGTTCCAATTTTTGTTTCAAACTATAAAGATTTGGGGACACAAGAACAAATGCTTCATGCTTGATTTATTTCTCGACTTAGCTCTATGTCTCTATTACTCTATGCGACATTGCATTCTCTAATATTACAGTATATGTTCACTTTTTTTCACACAGCAACAATACACGTGTATGCTAAGGTGTTTAATGTAATAATGGTGTGTAGACATTGACATCTAACAGGACGCAAGATACAGCATACAGTGTTACTTTGAGAAAACATGTAGGCAACAGTGAAACACCATGAAGCCATCGCGACGGTTTTTAATTGAATTTCCTCTTACCAACAACTTCCCCTGTCATGAAGAGCAGGCTGACAGCACAGGCAGTAAGGAGCTTCCTTTTTGCCAAGCGCTTCTCCTCACTATCTGACATTTTATTATTCTCGTGGCAGTGTCCATTAGACTGTTGAAGATCGTTGACGATGGATGCATCATCACTGGTCTCACTTGAATATTTTGCCTCCAAGATGTCCTTGTATGTCCTGAGGAAGTTTAAAGGTAGCCCATACAATCAATCCGTGTGACACATTAATTAAATACATTACAAAGAAACATTCAGAACATACGCAATGACTGGCTCAGCAAAAGTTTCAGAAAGGTTCTCAATGAGGTGGCATTTTTCGTAATCCATTACTGTAAAACTAAAGAAATAACTCGCCACGTGGGCTAAAAGGTGCACACTCCCATTATCACGGTTATCTGTGAGGGGGCAGGAGACTGGATGAGCCAATGACAACTGCCCATGTTAGGTTGCCTGTAGGCCTATACGATAGGTTCTGTAGATGGTTAAATAGTAGTAACCTAATACACATCCAGGATATAAATATAGGCATATAAATCACAATTATCACATTATGTCTTCAATTATGGTCTTGCCTTCCAGAGAAAAGCATCTTAAAGTACTCTCAAAATAAACATATTAGCTGGTCTGAACTACTTTCGCATTTAATGATAGGCATTTTATTAATAAATTCTAGAATAGCCTAGTGGTTAGGGGTGTTGAGGGAGTGAACACCCCTAACCACTAGGCTATCCTAGTAGTTATTAAGATGAATGGTTGTGGGATTTATCCAACATACAACTACATGCACGCATACCTGAGCAAGAGGCCTAACCTTAGACCTACTTGTAGCCTAATTGTACTCACTGCAAGTCGCTTTGGATTAAAGCTTCTTCTAAATGACCAAGTTGTATATATAAGATATTATATTATGGCATAAATATATATAATTGATTATTTTTACATCATTATAAATACCACAGAGAATAGCCCAGGTTTTCTATAGCAATGCTGTCATTACATTATTGGTTACTGTGGCACAAACCTTGCCTTGATCAATGTAATTTTATAAATTCAAACAGCACATCATAAAATAATACCTGACAGAACAATATGTAGCTTGTAAAACCACATTAACAATACTACCAAAGTTGATTTGGCTAAAATTTGTTTATGCAACTTGCAAAAAACTAGTCTGGATAATGTTCACACAATATCACAAATACTGAGTCGTTAAGATTCATTCAAAAGTTTTTTTTGTTAAGATAGCTTTAGTTGCAGTGCAAATGTAATATGCATAAACTGCATTTTACAACTATAAAGTGTAAAACTGTCTTGATAAATAATTTTTCCAAATTTTCAAGACAATCTGATTGTCAACAACACAATAAATAATACAAATGTACTGTAACTAGTGTCTAGTAGTGTCCTATTAGTCTCCTGATCCGAGAGGCAAATATTGAGAACCGCATGCAGTATTTGAACAATGGCAACAATGGCTTTTAATAGGAAAATGGAAATTTGGAAAATAGAAAATGATATATCCCGAAGTGTACTTACAAATAAAATGTTATATTATTTGCATAATGAGCCATTTATCACCACCACATGAGTAAAGGTTTTGTTGTGGATTTGTTGTGTCCAGTCAGTTTGGCAATAGAGGTGGCATAAAAGGAAGTACCTAAGCTCATTAAAGTGCATGAGTGTCATTTGTATTGATCTGCATTTGTTCAGCACAGCTTTGTTTCCAGTTCTCATCAATTTAAAATAAAATTAGAAAAAATACATAATTCAATTATAAGATCTACTCTCATCATGATCTGTCAGTTAGCATTTGTTTAGCTTAGCTGCAGTTTAGAATGAGTTTAGTTAAACCAGTGCTTTCAGGGGCAAGCACATAGCCTCTTGACATAGACTTCATGGTTTCATTGGTGTGAAAATAGGCTTATTTAGTTATAATCGAGATACCTCTCTCTGGCTTTGAGAACTATTATTTAGGCAGAAGTAACACTTTTTAAACGTATTACACTATATGTTTGGTTTACACTTTGCTAATGTAACTTCAGACATGGTTGAAAGGATAAACTATGTGTGAAATATCATAGTCTAGAGGTCTGGGTGGGCGACACCCAGGGTGGGTCCATCAGTAAGTATCCTTGAGCAAGATGCCTACCTGCTCCTTAATTCTTGTTATTGGACACACTCTTTTGATAATAGTTAATAGATAGATAATAGATAAATAATACAACAACCCCGCTATGTCAAAAAAAACAACCACATCCAGTATATGTTGTAAAATAACTATGAAGTTATTCCTCTGCTGGAAGAGGGAGCTGCACATCAGAAGGCTTAGCTGAATCCAAGGGGCCTTTGGTTGCACGAGGCTGAATAACAATCGGTGTGTTCTCACCTGTAGGGGGTGACAGAGGTGAAAACATCAGTGTTGGACTTCAAACCACCAAACTTTCATTCAGCAGAAACAAAATGCAAGATAACACATACAAAGTTATTTAGCCACATCTTTGAGCAATTACCCAAAAGGCTGTAAATGCAGTGACCAGAGCAAAGCACATGTGCCAAATCAGAGTTTCACCTGAATTGTTAGAGGCAGCACTATAGAGCTTGGCTAAACAACTATAACTGTCTCACCTGCTGTGAAATAAAATAGAATATTGAGCCAAACTGTGTGTGTGTGTGTGTGTGTGTGTGTGTGTGTGTGTGTGTGTGAAGCACGTGTATACACTTCATTAGATACACCTTGGTCCATATTGACATAGCATCACGCAGTTGCTGCAGATTTGTCGGCTGCATCTATGATGCTAATCTCCCGTTCCACCACATCCCAAAGGTGCGCTATGGGATTGAGATCTGGTGACTGGATGCTTTTTGAGGACAGTGAACTCATTGTCATGTTCAAGAAACCAGTTTGACATTATGTGAGCTTTGTGTCATGTTATCCTGCTGGAAGTAGCCATTAGAAGATGGGTACACTGTGGTCATAAACGGATGGACATGGTCAGAAACAATACTCAGGTAGGCTGTGGCGTTTAAACGATGCTCAATTGGTACTAATGGGCCTAATGTGTGCCAAGAAAATATCCCCCACACCATTACACCAATAGGCCTACCAGCCTGAACTGTTGATACAAGGCAGGATGGATGCTGTCATGTTGTTTACACCAAATTCTGACCCTACAATATGAATGTCGCAGCAGAAATCGAGACTCATCAGACCAGGCAACGTTTTTCCAATCTTCTATTTTATTCTCTGTAATCCCTACAGATGATTGTGTGAAAAAATCCCAGTAGATCAGCACTTTCTGAAATACTCAAACCAGCTGGTCTGGCACCAACAACCATGCCCCGTAAATCACCTTTCTTCTCCATTCCAATGCTTGGTTTGAACTTCAGCAGATCCTCTTGACCATGTCTACATGCCTAAATGCATTAAGTTACTGCCACTTGATTGGCTGATTCGATATTTGCATTAACAAGCAATTGAAAAGGTGTACCTAATGAATTGGCCGGTGAGTGAGTGAGTGAGTGAGTATGTATGTATGTATGTATGTATATAAATAACCCTTGACACGCAGCATTTATAAATGAGGCCCCATGAGAATATGTTCAGGATCTCACCATTAGATACACCATTAGCTCTGGGTTCTTCCTCAAGATCCTCAACGTCGATATCGATGTCGTTTTCTTCCTCTTCTGGTGCACACTTGCCACAGCAGAAACAACAGCAGCAGAAGCAACAGCAGCAGGTAAAAATACCAACACAGACTACCAGCGCCTGGAACAGAGCAGAGGAAATGGACATCTAGTACAGGCATGAGACAATTGCAAAACCAATCAGATGGCCCAAGGATGTGCCAGAGTTGGCCACAATATAAGGCGATGTGTGAAGATAATTCAAACGTGCTGCTCACCTTGAACCAGCAGGACGATGCTAAATGGTGATATTTGACAGCCTCCTCACCAAACTGCTCAGCCACATAGAGGCCCATGGAGCCGTACTCATCATAGATCCTCCTTTTATTCTCATCTGTAAGAATGGAGTTGGCATTGTTGATCTCCTTGAACCTATCAGCGGCCTCTGGGTTGTCTGGATTCTTATCTGGGTGATGTCTTAGTGCCAATTTCCTGTAAGTGATTGATAGTATGAATTAGGCCTTGTATAGATCAACCTGTATCAGAATGCTGCAGTTTTAAACTCATTTGCACAGAAAAATGTGCTTGATTTATTTCTACTCCCTTGGCTCTGTTATATTGAACGCTAATCTAATTAATATTGACAATTTGTAAATGTTAATGTAGCCTACATATGAATTTTTACAGATCTAATGTTTGATTAAAACAATGTTTAGTGGCTAAATGTAGCCTAGTTATAGAGGTTTCACATTCACAACAATTTTCCTAATATTATAAATATTAAGGGAACAACTTTACACATTTGTACAGGTCTATCAATGTACCTGTATGACTTTTTTATTTCGTCTTCGGAAGCTCCCTTCCGCAAACCCAGGATATTGTATAAACTCTCCCCTGACGTGGATAGATTGCGCTGCGATCTATTCCGCTCTTCCATCTAGCCTTTTGCTGTGATATTAAAACACAAGGCTATATTTAATTGAATGTAAATATACAATATGATCATCGGCTGCACCTTTTAAAGAACTGAACCAGGAAGAGCTGGAAAGACCAGAAGTTAATCCAAGTTAAACAGAATAACAACACAATTTTACGATCCAAATGCAGATAATTTATACCGACTGGCCATACCGGTAGACCTACTAGTATTAACTGTGGTCATTTTAATATTTACGACTTGCAAAGTATATGCTAGCCTGTGTGTAAGAAAGGAAGTAGCTGTCATAATCATTGAATTTATAATATAATCTTACTTGCTACTTACTTCAATCTTATTTGGTTAGTAATAGTCGGGGTATGGTCATCTGTAGCCTAATACGAAACACGTTTTCTGAGTTTCTTAAAGTATAATTCTCGGTCTAGTTTCCAAATTACTAATGAAGCTTTAGTTTCGTAACTTTTGTCATTTGTGAATTCGAGCATGAATAGACAGGCTACTACTGCCTACTGCAGGCGAGACTACGTCAAAGACAATAAGCCAAGATGGCCAAGATAGAGAAAATTAATTGACAAAACCCAACTCTGTGGGTCCCAATGGGGCTAGTCAGTCAATGGTACCACCACCAGTCACGACCCTCAAAAACACGTACAGTAGTTCACCATTTTATAATAATTGATTCAGATATAATTTTCAACAGCCACATCAAGTCAGTAACACAATCGACCTACTATCACCTTCAAAACATAGCAAGAGTATTCATGTCCCAACTAAACTTGTTCATGCCTCTATTACCAGTAGGTTAGACTACTGTAATGGTCTCTTTTCAGGTCTACCTAAGAAAGCGCTAAGGCAGCTACAGCTTGTCCATAATTCTGGAGTCCTAACAAAAACAATTTGTCGACTTTGTGGTATTATTTTATTAAAGAGCATAAAAGAAAGCTCTAGTGTTTGTCCTCCTTTTTAGGATAGGGATTTGTGCTGATATGTGGGAATATGTGAGGTTTAATGTTAAATTGGTAACTGGCAATTATGTGACAATGCATCTCAGGCGATGTTGCGGAGTAATGCAAAAGGATATAACAAATAAGTAAAGTAATGCATTGCTTTTTTTTAAAGTAACAGGTTTTTTTGATTAAAGAACCCAACACTGGTAAGCAGTGCAGTGGTGTATTCCATATATTTTTATAATCATGCAAGCTCCCTTTCCTATTTCCTTTTGCAGGGCAAAGGTAGGTACAGTAAACTATGTTCACAGGACAGCCAGCTGTTGTTATCGTAGTGTTATTGATCAGGATAAAATATATTTAAGTCACATTAATGACAATCTTCCCTATATTTTGGTTTGCTTCCATGTGCTTATGAGCCTCTACAATGTCCTGCAGGTTAAAGGTGCTGTCAATCACTGGCCTCAGGGAGGAAGGCTTGTCGGTGTCTGAGAAGAAAGGTAAGGCCATCTCTGAAAAGGCCTTCACCAATTCTGCTTTATACTGTGAAAGTAAAAAGCATCACATTGGAAGTACAGGAAGGTGGTTGACCAAATGTGCATGCAAACTTTGTACCAGAAATAGGGGAACTATTGTATTATTATGCTTATTTCTAGAGGACACACATGCAAAGTTACTGAATGCAAGCACAGATGATAATCATTACTTATTCCTCTTGAAAACACACCTGCAGGCTACGTGGCCGTAGCAGGCTGCTGAGCAGTTGACCTCGCTTAGAGAGAAGCTTGCCAAGCAGGTCTCCCTCCACCGTCTTTCCCCCCATGGTGCCGTACAGCACCCACCTGCCATCTGTGGCCAGGGAGCTCACGTTTTTCTCCCAGAAGCTCCCGCCGATGCAGTCAAGGATGATGTTTGCTCCCCTGCCTGTACAGTTACATTTGTTTAATATATTTGAGTGCACTTACAGCCAATTGCCAAAGTAAGTCTGTGTGAGTTCTATCAGCTGCTGGCTCCCTGTCGAGGAGGCACGTGAGAGCAGAATTCCCCAACTCTGCCAGGATTAATACCATTATTCTATCGCAAAAGGACAACCATGGCCTTTGTGTAGCCTGTAATACACATCAGGGGTAAATATCAGCAATACAATACTCACTGTTTAAATTAATTGTTGAAACAAGTTAAGCTACTGCATGTTATCTTGGCACAATAACGGCCCTGGAAGATACACACCTTCTGTAAAGTCATGAACCGTCACAGAAAAGTCCTCCTCTTTGTAACCCGGCTGCTGCACCCAGCTCCTCAGCCGCCCTCAGCTTCTCCGGGGTCCCTGCGGTGACAATTGGGACGGCACCGAACAAACGAGCCAGCTGAACAGCTGCTGTTCCAACCCCACTCGCTCCGGCGTGCACAAGCACTATGTCGCCCTTTTTTACCTGAGCTGTGGGCGAAAAATAACAAGGTGCCAAAATGTACAAGGCATAGTTGTTTGAAAGTTTGACCACAAGGGAGTAGTTTGACAGAAATCAAAATCTAAAATTGTACAAATGCAATTATACCACACATTTTTCACTTCAAAAAGGGGTCAAGACCTGTCTAAATTGTTTGTGCTTTTAAGATTTCAGTAAAAAGAAAATGCTAAACCAATGAGATGCAAATGCTGAAATGCAGTTAGCCAGGCCTCCGGGACCGCAGCCGCCTGACAGTAGGTGAGGTTAGGGGGAACATGCATGACTAGTTCCTCAGGGACAGCAACGTATTCTGCATATCCTCCACTCCCGAGCAATGTCATGACCCCGTCCTCTGGCTTCCAGGTCCCTTTCACCTTGGGGCCGAGCGCCACCACTGTCCCAGCTACCTCCAAGCCTAAAATCTCACTCTCACCCAGGGGAGGTGCGTATAAACATTTCCTCTGTGGAAAACACAAAGTATTGTAGCAGTCAATTTGCATTACTTTACCTCACAAATACCCCTTGTGACAATGCGGAAGTAATGGTAATACATATAATACATACCATAATACTAAATTAATCAAAATACAGTTTTTTTTTAACTTTAGACACACGTCATTCTTGAAACATTCTACTATTGCTAATAACCTGGGCTAATTAGCAATAGTAGCTACCTGGAGAGTGTCAGCCCTATTGAGGGCAGTCGCGTGAACTTTAATTAGGACCTCCCCATCTTTAGGTTGAGGTCTTGGGACAGTCCGAAGTAGCAGATTCTCTGGACCTCCTGGTACAGCAACACATACCGCCAGCATAATCTGGATTGAATAAAGTAATGATAAATGTAATGCAAATGTTTCCAAGCGCTTGATTGTGTATAAACTTCAGAAGGGAAGTCTACTATGATTCCCATGGTGCAGTGCGTTAAGAACCATCCAATCACAGAGCCTAGATCAGTTTGAACCTTATTATAGTCTATGGTTTGACCTAATTTATTTACTTTAGTCAACCACATTCACAATATTAAATCAATGCCGCTTTTTGTCTGTGCCAACCGTGGGATTATGTTTGTAAATACTGTAAATAAATTACATGTGTGTTGATAGGATCTGCGCAAAATTATTCTAGGTTGATGTAGTTTAGTTTAATTTGTTATAAACAGTTTAATGCCTAACCAGAATAACATCAAGTGACGAGTTATCGATATTATAACACGGCCAATTGTGAAGACATTCTGTAATAGAATACTTGGAAACTGTCAAGAGAATTTGATAATGCACAATGTCAAACACACCTACCCCACCTCAAATACAATAGGCTATTACATCACACATACTTAGATTGCTATAGCAACATGTGCTTCTATGCACAGCTTTCTGCAGTCAAACTGAGGAGTACACCTGTATCAGGTAAGAACCGGAAATCTCGTAATTTTTTTAAATTAACATGAAATAAATTATTTGACTCTATGCATATTTCCTTACTAGCGCCGGAACATAATGGATAAAAGGTACAGTGGACTTGGGTTTGGGCTGCATAAAGACGTGAACTTCAAAGAGGATAGAGCTCTTCAGCATAAACTAGCTCTTATAGAGACAGAGTACTGGCACACACTAAAAAAACTACAGCAAAGAAGAGACTCTATAATAATGGAACACAGAAAGGTGCTATTGTTAAAAACGTGTGAACCTAAAGCTACAGTCAATAGAGCAATGAGAGAAATAGCCAAACTCATAAAGGACGAGAGCGATTTCAGTAATATCAACTTTCACACATCTGATGGCAGAAGATCGAGTTCCAATAAATCCTTAATCTACAACAAAGGATCCAGACAACTTGGAATAAGATGGTCAATGTCAGCACCACCACGGTCAGTAAAGTCAACTGACTCTGCTAGGCACCGAGAATCAGACACACAAATGTTGTCTATGATGCAGCTAAAAAATATTGCATCTATTGATTGCATCTCACAGCGAGAACTAGCCAACCAGCAGAAGACTGCTAGGAGGGAAATGGAAAGGCTAAAATACTTACAGAGGGAAACTTTACACAATAGGGTTAAAGCCTTTATTGTGAGGCTAAAAGACATTGACCAGAAGGAAGAAAGTTCATAGGGACAGAGAAGTCTACTTTGTCTAGTGAAAAAACAAAAAAAACAACAACATTGTTTATTGAAAATGAATTATATATTTATTATAGAATCATCCCTGTTGTCCTCATGATTGTCAAGGCTTTGTGCACAGGAGTCTCCATGAGTAAGGCGTGGCTTTTCTTCCACGGTGAAGAACCAGGAAGTTCTTTGTCTGCAAAACAATGTATTTTATAACTCTGGCATTCAATGCTGTATTGCTTTCCCCCCCTCCTACTCTGAAAGTGAATGAAAAAGACAGCATGTGATATCAAAACATAATCATGAAATGCATTGACAGTAGGGGATATGTAAACCAATTACACATACAGTTATGTATCAAAATGTATGTGACGTACAGACATGGCAAAATCATAGTACATTAAAATGTAAACCTCTGTTGAAATGAATGTGTCCTATATACACTGCTCAAAAACATTAAGGTAAGACTGAAATCACACATCGGGTCTCGATGAACAAAATATATTAAAAAGATCTAAATCTTTACTGTACATTGTTAATTTCATTGAGAACAAAATGATGTAACAGCGGTCAATGAAAACCAAAATCACCAACCAATTGAGGGCTGGATTCAAACTCACACCAAAAATCAAAGGGAACAATTGAAATCACAGGCTGTTCCAACTTGCGTGAATATCATCACGGCAACTCAGTAGCGTGTATGGACCCCACATGCCTGTATGCACTCCCGACAACGGCTGGGCATGCTCCTGATGAGATGGCAGATAGTGTCCTGGAGGATCTCCTTCCATAACATTTACCACAGCGTCTCCAGACTCTTTAATGTCTGTCACATGTGCCCAGTGTGAACCTGCTCTCATCTGTGAAGAGAACGGGGCGCCAATGGCGGACCAGCAATTCTGGTGTTCTCTGGCGAATGCCAATCGAGTTGCATGGTGCTGAGCTGTGAGCACAGGTCCCACTAGAGGACGTCAGGCCCTCATGCCACCCTCATGGAGTCAGTTTCTGGTCAGAAACATGCACACCAGTAGCCCGTTGGAGGTCATTTTGTGGGGTTCTGGCAGTGCTCCTCGTGTTCCACCTCGCACAAAGGCACAGCAAACCTTCTTGCGACAGCACGTATGGATGTGCCGTCCTGGAGGAGCTGGACTGCCTCATGCTACCAGTAGTGACATAGACACTAGCAAAACACAAAACTAGAGAAGAATCATTCAGCATCGTCTGTGGCCACCCCTCCAAAACCATTAAATTTTTGGTGGTTGTCAGTGCACCCGTTGTCACGTTCCTTTGCACCAAAACAGACATTGACATTGATTCACAAACGCTTATTCTTCCTAACTGGACAGATTGATATCTCTGAAGTTTAATTGACTTGGTGTTATACTGCGATGATTGGGTTCTCTTAAATTTTTTGAGCAGTGTGTTTTAAATGAATAATACTCTGCCACATTGCCATCCTACCTTGAGACTCAACGTTGACATGTGTTGGAAGGCATCTGGTGTGGTCCCTGTAGTCTAATGTGCAGAGAACAGCAGTTTTCTCTCTCGGCACAATAACCATGAACACCAGCACTGAGCATAGCGCATTGCTCTCCATGACTTCCACAGACCTATGGAGTTCCTGTTAGAGAACAAGTGGACAGGTTACCTGAAACCAGACTATGAACACTATTGCAGTACCACTATGATTTTAAATCCCACCTTTAATAACAGATTCTCAAAATGAAGAGTTGTAAACAATTGCATGCTAGAAACCCTGTATCAACCAATGAACATAGTTTCCTTCTACATTTTTCTTACACATGGGGTAATGAGGGGGTAACGGTACAACCAAAGACCCAACAGTTACATAATTAAATTTTGTTTTTCTGTTAGAAGGGCGTCTCTCATCTTTAATATACTTAATCTATTAGATTTAGTTTGAGGATTTAGGGATTTTTTAAAGGATTTTTCATCATTCGGTAGAAATATCCAATTAGTGACATTCTATAGAGTATAGCTGCGAATATTTCTGTAACATATTTAAAGCCGAGACAAGACAATGGTACCTTAACGAGGTTTAACTGTTGCTTGCGACCAGCAAAGGCATTTACATGTTGACTCAGGGTGTCTAGAAAAGTCTTTACGTCTGTCTGCATGTTGGTCTGTTCAGCCAGACTACTCAAGGGAATAAATGGGGGGATGTTATGGCGAGTGATCTTCAGTGTTGCAGTCAGATCTATCTCCAGGTTGTAAGTGTCCAAGTAGACTCCTTCGTAGCCAGTAGCCAGAGAGATGCACACTCCCTTACCTTGGCGAGTCTTTATGACGTCAAACCCACCTGGGGAGGTAAGATGTGGATTCACAAGAAAGAAAAGTTACTTGAGGTACTTTGTAACATTTCTAACTTTTCTAGCATTTCTAGTGACTCCACTAGATTAGCTTAGACTGTGATTGACGATGAAAACACTTCAATAGTTTACTTGGAATTAATGCTCTGAGGCCGATTTTTCTTCACAAAATTTAACAAACATTAATTAACATGCAGCATGGAGAGAAGCACAAAGCGAACCTGTAGTTCCTTATAAAACATTCATATAACTAGAAGTGACCTTATTGAACTAATTATAGCTGGTTTTCAGAGCAATAACAGAAAATCTACAGACTAGGCCTGTGCTATTTTGAAAGAATAGGCTATAAATTTTGCATTATCATTGTATAAGGCATAAAGGTACAATGACTTACTTTCTTCTATAGAGATGTACAGTCAGCAACTATCATCAAATATACTTATTTTAAGTTACTTTAAATAAAATCTGCTTACTAAAAATGTAAAGGTAACAGACTGCAAGTGACATTTGTTCTAAGCTCTCTACGATAATATACTATGAATAAATACACTACCAATGAGGTGATGAGCATGTAGAAGTACTTTCAGTTGTTTATGTCTAGCAGTCAAGCACATCAGTGAGTCCGTCTCGTTTTCCTCTTCAGGTGGACAATCTTTGTCCAGTGAATCCTGTTCAATATGCAGCAGTATATTGTGTAACATTCATGTCACCAATGAAAGGCCTAAGCTACAAATTGAAAGCATTTTAATAAAAAATATCAGTGCGAAGGATAGGAAATCATTGTGAAAACACTGTCACTTTTGCAATGACAGGAGAGAGTAGCATACTCTCCTGTCATTGCAAGCGGTCTTATTGAGCTCTGGTACTCTCACCATCTTGGCATCTACCTCCGACTTCAGCTGGTCTCTCCGTATGACAAGCGCATCTATGCTTGATTTCAACTCCTCCAAACGATTCTGGTGCGGAGGATTGACATTTTGCATCCTTGCTTGCTTCTCCATCACACTTAAGTATGACAAAACACCTGTGGACAACATGTTACAGTATACCACAACACAAAACTACCGACTTCCAAGTTTAAATGATAGCGGCAAACGGAAAGCTTAAGTTTCGTAAACATTTATTAAAAAATCACCTTTTGCAGATTTCACCTCCATGTTTAAGAAATCCCCTTTCTTCGTTTTCTTCCGATTTATTTTTCCGATAGTAAGGTCTTCCCCATGCTGTTGTGAAAATGTATCAAATTTCGCGCCTTTAGCACATAGATATTGACGCCACTAATCAACCCCGGAAGTAATTCCCCAAACATTGTTGATCTGTGTTATGGGCGCGGCGGAGAATGTTGCCCTCTGTGGACGGTTGCATGATTGCCGATGGCTGTGTTGTGACTGAGGTGGAACTGAAGGGGGATCAACATCTGATAAGGATTCGATCGGGGAGTAGACCTACATAGGAAGAGGTCATGGTGTGGAAGATTAGGGAAATTAAAGATTTAAAGTAATGGTGGTTTTTCAAAAAACAACAAACAAACAATACACACAATAACCTTGTCGAAAGCAATAAAGGACGAGTTTGGACATATTAAGAAAGCTACGTTTGTGGGAGAAGGTAAAGTAGGCTACTGATTATAGCAACAAACGAAGTACAAAGGGACAAAATACTACTAATGAAAATATACCTGGAGAGAAGGCAAGATTGAGTGGCACCCCAAATTGCGGGGGTGCCACTGGAGGTGTCAATGGAGGAATTAAAGAGAAATAGCGAGGAAAATGTGTGGAAGCCAATAGGATGGACATGAAAATTTAAGGAAATTAAGCACTGTGGTGCTCACCACTAAGAAAAAAGGGATTGACACTAGATGATTTAATAATTTTTTCAAGAAAAGAGAAGTAGCTAGGAATACAATAAAGAAAGCAAAAAGGGATTGACACTAGATAATTTAATAGCTTTTTCAAGAAAAGGGAAGTAGCTAGGAATACAATAAAGAAAGCAAAAAGGGAGGCGTCGCATAATTACTGCTCATCTGTGGGAAGGGAGACTGATATTGGGACATATGGAGAATGTTTAAGAATATGTTAGGAAGGAGAACAATACCACAAATACCAGTGTTGGTGGAAGAGAAAGCAGATGTTCATGGTAGAGGATTTGCTGCTGTTAATAGATGTGATCACTTGTGTTTAGAATGTAAGAAAAGAGGAAATGACAAGATAAGAATATACAGAGAGGAGCTGACCTTTTTTATGTAAACTAATGGAAAAGGTAGGTAGAATGATGTACTTCCTGGAAAGTAGAGGTCTGTTAAGTTATGAATGAAGTGGTTTCAGGAGAGGGCGTTTCACTATGGATGCATTAGTAACTGTCAGCCCTAAGATTATGTACAGAGGCCATCAGATCCACACCTGTGGAAGCATTACAGGTTGATGCTGTTGAATTACCACTGGAATTGAGGAGGGAGAAGCTTGCTCTGGCCTTTTGGGTTTGAATAATTACAATTACAATTACAAGCAGACGCTTTTATCCAAAGCGACTTACAATTACATGGTGCTATTACATGGAGCAGATTGGGTTTAGGCATCTTGCTCAAGGATTCTTACAAGTAGGCAAACTCTGGGGCTTGAACCCACAACCTTCTGGCTGGGATTTCAACACCTAGACCACTAGACTATCATGCCCCTCTAAATAAAAGGGAGCTCTGAAGGACACCCTGTGGCAGTGGCAACAAACAGACGTGGAAGAAACAAAGGAAAGAGTTGAAGATTCCGTTGGGTCGTGGGGAGATGGAAACATTATTATGAGAAGTAGGGAATAGTAGGTGGCAAAGGATGTGGGATAATAGTAAAAAGGGGAGGAAATTGTACAGGGTAAACAAGTGTATTTGGGAGGATGTGGTGGCTTTGGGGCGCAGGAGGGAGGAGGTCCTATGGAGAAGAATAAGATTTGGACACACTGGGTTAAATGCAACTTTAAAGGTAATGGGGAAACATGATACAGGATTATGTGTAAAATGTATAGTAGAAGAGACGGTGGAGCATGTATTGTTGTTTTGTGAAAAATATGATGTAGAGAGGGAAAGTTGGCATGAGGGTAAGACAAGTTGGACGAGGATGGTGTTTGGTTGGTATTTTAGGTGGTGGGGAGCACAAAGAAAAGGTGTTCCAATGGTGTTCCAACATCACAGAACTTACGTGTTGTGGGGAAAGAAGTCAGCAGTATGAATTTGAAAGATGTGTGAGCATCCTTCCATATTGAACAGAGGGGGAACAGTATCTGACAGTAATAATCCGAGCTTTCAGGATGTGCTTTACCTGCTATAATGGAGCTGGATTTAAGACTAATATGATAAAAATAGCGATTTATATTTAGCCTATAAATGAATGAGCACACTTTCTTCCAAAAGTCCATAATATTCCAAATGAAAAGTCTCTCACAAATATAATATTTTTTATTGATTGAAATAACAGTTGATTGAGATAACAGTTGTGTTAATAAAGACATTAAAACACAAACATATGTGCTGTTGTCCCAGTTTAAAAGTATGACTAGACAGTCATGAAATTTGGATTTCACTTCTACAATAGGCCTACAACATCTTCAGATAAAACTCGCTAAAAAAAGTCAGTTGAACCTTAGCTCTCTCCATAGTGCCTCTCTGGTTCGAGCTCCGGGGCGAGCTTTTTGTGAACGCGCGCTTCCTTCGCACTTCGGGCAATTTCGGCAGGGGGGCGGGACTAGAGGAAACACATCTCGACCTTTATTTATACAGTCTTATTATTTATATGATATCGACTTCCGTACGATACAACACCGGTTTGGATAAAGGGGGATTTGTGACCCCATGTACCCCCACCACTTCTCTGGCGACCTGGGTTACACAGTTTTGGGCATTTTAAAAATATTTAGTTTTAAAGCCGTACGGTAAAGTCACAACTCATTCCTTCTCTACTTTTTCTCGTAGATTCTATTAGTAGAATTTTACTTAATTTAACAACATCTCCGTGTGTTGTCAAGCAATAGCGTACATAGCAACCGGCCAGCAGCCTTCAGACAGCTAAACAAGCAAAATTAAACTTGTTTTTCTTCCGTACCGTAGAACATCCAAAAATGTCAAAATTTGTCTCAGTGAGTCAGAAGAGATTAGGGATCATGACTACGTGTCCATATTGTATGTACCTAATCACAGAGGGAATGGAGGTTGTGTTTGATGAAATTTTTGGACTACTTCAATGGAGCGGTGGCTTCCCCTAGTTTGCATAAAGGGGGATTTGTGACCCCCCCCCCCTGTTATTTGGGTTCCAGGAAGTGTCTCGTCATGGAGTATCGCCACCATTTTTGCAGAACATTGTCATATCAGGATCACGTGAAGCCATGGGTCTTTGAGACTATCCTATAGTCGAGTGCAGCGATACAAGATTTGTTAGAAAATGAAATATTCAGAAAACTTGGTCACATTATCCCATACAGTTTCAAATATGGTTTCTAGTGCAAATATTCAACTAGTTAGTGTAGTGTTCTTGAATGTGCATCAGCAGTCCTTCGTCTAGTTTAACCTGTGCCCTAGTTGGTAGTGTCGGCATAGCATGCTATACCTAGGAAGGTGAGTTTGTCTGGTCACTTAACTAGATCTGCTTAACATATATTATCAGAACTGTACCGTACCATACGCATTACAGTCTCAATTTTCTGTGAGAAAGTGTTTTTATTTTGCAATATAGCAGCAGCATTGCCAAAGTTGTGGTTAACCTAACGTAATGTTATGGCTATGCAGCATATAGTATTTATTTATTTATTGATGTATTTGACATCTTTATAGCTCTATAAGGTATAGGCCTACCATAAAATCATAATACGTTGGTGTCCCTTGAACATCTGAGGTAAAGTTGACATAGAGGTTGTTTTGACCTTGCTGTAACATTTCTGGTCTACTACAGAGTTTTATTCCAAACATTACAACTTGCATTGAACAGTAATATTTACAATAAACGTTCCAGTACAGATGACGACAATGCAGAGAATTTCTGAGATCCAGAACTGAGTGCCAGCGATGAGTGTTTAGCCAGGAAACACATTTTTATGGTTTTATTTATGAGTGAAATAATGACCATTTTAGATCAAGTGATTTTTATCTGGTAAATTTAAAAGTATGTGCCATGTACAATTTGACCAAAATGTGAATGCCTGTCATGTTTGCATTTTATAAAATGAAAAGTTGTGCTTTGTGCCAATGGGTAAACATATTTTGCAATTTCAAGATGTCTCTCTTTCAGTTCAGATAATTTGTGATGAGCAATTTATGGTCTAAATTTAACAGATTTAATCGAAATAAAAAATAATCTACAGTTTAATCGCTCTGACAATAATCATTAATTGCATCCCTGATTTTATTCCAGCATACAAGATGCTCTCACATTGTGGCACATGTTCCAGGTGGCTTGGATCATCTGGCTGATGGATGTGGACAATAATTCTTTCTCTGTACCTCTCTCTACCTGGACTTCAACCCAACCGCACTGTATACAGCACCAAAGAATATCAAGATGGACCTCCCTGACCAGAAGCATTTCACTGTTGTTGACTATGTAATATTTGCCATCTTGTTGTCTGCATCCATGGCCATAGGGGTTTACTATGCACTTTCTGGTGGTCGTCAGCGAACCACACAGGAGTTCCTGCTGGCAGACAGGAGCATGGGCTGTCTTCCTGTATCCCTCTCACTCATTGCCTCATTCCAGTCCGCTGTGGCAATTATCGGTGTACCAGCGGAAATCTACGCTCATGGCACCCAGTATTGGTTCATAGGTTGTGCCTATATTCTGGGTCTCTTCATTCCAGCCCGTGTGTTCATTCCAGTGTTCTACCGACTTCATCTCTCTAGTACTTATGAGGTTTGTCTGATTGTGTTTGAGTAATTAGAAGCTGGCTTCGTTCTGGGTCATGTAAACTAGATGTTCTATCGCACACAGCCTAACATCTACATGTCTTGAAAGCAACCTTCTTTAACCACCGTATAGACATAAATCTAGATTTAAAGACGAAATAATTTTTCAGAACCACAAACAGGTTTTAATATCATTTCCCCATTGTTTACATTTAAGCTAATGGATCCAGTTACTGACTTCTCAATTAAACACCCTTTCCAGCTGATTGTGTTAATTAATGCAAGTGGTGTGGTGATTAGGTGGACTAAAAGCTTACGTTGTGGATGTTCTGACCTACAGTATTTATGTTTTACAGTATCTTGAACTACGTTTCAGCAAAGCTGTGCGTATCTGTGGAACTTTAACCTTCATCTTTCAGATGGTGAGTTTTATTGTAGACACCCTAAGATATTTTTTACAGATTTAAATGTGCTCTCTGATTTGGGATTCTTCTCTACAGGTTATCTATATGGGAGTTTGTGTGTATACCCCTGCCTTTGCCCTCAATAAAGGTAATAATGTTTGTGACCTGTGATCAATGTTTCAGAAAACCCTTTTTCTTAAGGTGTTTCTTTTCTTTTTTTTCTACTTGTTTTTGTTATCTAGTCACTGGAGTTAAATTGTGGGGAGCAGTGTTGGCCACTGGACTAGTATGCACTGTGTATACCACAATGGTAAGGTATTTTAAATGAATAAAAATACAAAAAAAATAAATAAATGTGCTCTCGCATTTTCACCCATGTGGGCTTTGCTTGTTTTTGGCAGGGTGGGCTAAAGGCTGTGATCTGGACAGATGTCTTTCAGACTGTGGTGATGTTCACAGGACAGTTAGCTGTGATAGCAGTGGGAATACAGCAGGCTGGAGGACCGTCTGAAGTGTGGAATAAAGTTTGGGAAGGCAATCGCATCTCTGGCCTTGAGTGAGTCCATGGGTCATCTGAGCCCAGCACTGCATACTAAAATGCATTACTGTACATCCACCCTTATTTTATAACGAACGTATACGCTTCTTCAACTGGAACAAATAAAACACTGCTTGTGGTTTAAAGGTCATTTGTGGAAGACATTCGCTTACTGTTAATGTTATGATGTGTGTTCAATAGTGGATAATCAGTTCAGCTTGCTTACACTACCCAACCTGTTTATCTCGTGTGTTTGTACCATGTTAAAATCCATATGAAGTTGTCGAAAACCCTCTCTAGTATTTATTTATTTTTCCCCCTGAATTATAGACAATTTATTGTACATAACTATCGGATTTATTGTGTTAAATTAATATACAAATAGTTTCTTTTCTTTAGCTTGAATCCAGATCCTACAGAGAGACACACTTTCTGGACTCTGGGTGTCGGCGGGGTCTTCCTCATGCTTTCTCTGTATGGCGTGAACCAGGCCCAGGTCCAAAGATATCTAAGCGCTCGGACAGAGAAAGAGGCTGTTAGGTACTGCAAGAGGTTCTCAATTTGTATAACATGTCATGGATAAAATGTATGCTAATCTGAATTTTAGATTTATATGCGGCAGGCTAAATTAGGTTTTTAAAGCTAATTAGAAATTTTTTGTAGCATTATGTATTATTTTAAGTATTTTAAAACCTCAAATATTGGCCAGGGTATGTCCATACTGTATGTAGTGTACTTGCACTCGATCTGTTGTTAACCAATGTGCACCAATGTCTCTATTTTGCAGGTCGTGCTACATGGTGTTTCCCTTTCTGCAGGTGGCTCTGGCACTAAGCTGTGTGATGGGCTTGGTCATGTTTGCACGATACTGTGGTGAGGACCACTCCGTTCCAGCAGGCATCGCCTCAGGCGACGCGGTCAGTTCCTATTTACATCGCACTTGCATTACTAGGGAGGCATGGCTGTTACACAGGTTTGTTTTTAGTATGCCATTTTCCCTTGTAGGGAGAAGGATAGCCTAGTGGCCTGCGAGGTAATCTCCCATCTGAAAGGTCCTGGGTTCTATCTCTGACTGCCTGTCAGGGTCCTCGAGCAAGATGCCTAAAAAAAAAATAAATCCAGTTCAGCATGAAAATATATGTGCTCATACTTACTGTAAGTCGGTCTAAAAATGAAAGTGTCTATTTAAATGACCAGATTGTAATGTTTTTAATAGGAGATTATTATTGTCCTGGTTGTTCTGCTTTCTTTGACCCGATGATGATTTTATAGACTATGGTATGGTCGAGCTTATTTACCACAGTGACAGTGATAATACACATACCTACATACCTTTACATACAGTACTTCATGCACTTCTTATTATTGTTGTAAATTTGACTTGTAAACAAACGGAACTGAACGTTAAAAGGGGAAAAAATGCATTAATAATTTTGTTTGTATTGTATAGAACTATATGTATAGTTCAAGACAATAACAAATAGTTTCACATCAATACATTAAACAAACGTGACGAAAAAAAATTAAAGCAAATTATAAAAAGGGGTTAAACGCCAAATTAAACTTCTTTCTTACACATTGTATCAAAACGTTAATGTATTGTCCTACTCCGCAGATGGTGTTGTATTTTGTAATGGACATGCTGCAGGATCTTCCTGGATTGCCTGGTCTCTTTGTTGCGTGTTTATTTAGCGCTGCTCTCAGGTAAGGGCTTTTTCTCCACATGTTGTGATGTGCACAAATGAGCATTCATATTAATTGAGCACCCCCCCCCCCCGCACAGCACCATCTCTTCGGCCTTTAACTCATTGGCCACAGTGACCATGGAAGACCTCATTAAACCTCACTTTCCTGCGATGACAGAAGTGAGAGCGACCTTGCTGTCCAAAGCCCTAGGTTAGGCTTTTACAATGCTAAATAATAAGCTGCGTTTTATTTGAGTGATAATGCCATTAATCAGTGGTTCTCCAACTGTGGTCTTAAGAGCGGTCAAAAGGTTTGAGAACCACTGTTGTAAGCAAACAGTTTACCCAAACATTAGAGCTACATAACATTGTGCTAAAACTTAAACAATGTGTGGTCAACATGAACATTATTACATTTTAAATGACATTTTTTTTCCTTAAACAGCAACGTCCTATGGGCTGCTGTGTCTTGCCATGGCATATCTTACCCACCTAATGGGGGACTCAGTCTTACAGGTAAGTACACACCTGCAATAACGATCAATGAAATAATGATTATTTACATTTAATGTATTTAAAGGCTCCTTAGATGGGACGGGGGGGCGCAGGCAGTGCTTTGCTTACTGCGTGTCGTGTAAAACTACAATATTGCTAAATTATTGGTAATGACAGGACCCTAGTGTCTATCTGCCCCACTGATACATTCAAGGGTAAATTTGTATTCAAAGTTAATTTCTGAAAAGTGATCAAGCTGAATGTCGGAGGTTGCGGTCAGTAAAAGTCATGTCCAAAATGTCACGTTTTTATGTGTTCAGTGTGAAAACGCTCTCAGTTGAAATGGCCGGCCTCTCACTGAATTCATGACAGATGATCCTCCTGCCCTGTGTAAAAATCTGTTTACTGATATGCTTTAACCCCAGGTGGCTTTAAAACTCTTTGGAATGGTTGGTGGTCCACTTCTGGGTGTCTTTTTCCTAGGGATCTTCTTCCCATGGGCCAATTCCATTGTGAGTTGAAAAAGTAGCGTACCATTAGGGAGCTTATTGATTGTGACTGTCATCTAGGAGGCTTTTACTTTTAATTATTTTCCCAGGGGGCAGTGGCCGGTCTTGGGGCCGGCCTTGCTATGGCTTTCTGGGTCGGCATTGGGAGCATTGTGTCTCATAGCTCTGGCGCCAAGTCCCAGACTAGCAACTGTACAGCCACACTTCCCTCAGTGAATGTGACAGTTGCTATTCAGACTGCCCTTAACTACACGGTGCCTGTCACTTTGAGGTAAGGCAAACATGCTACACAATCAGTTCATTGTTCATATTTTAATGTCATTGTAAGAGGACTAATCGTGCCCATCCCCTTTTTTTATTTTGTATTGTTTTATTTATTTTTTACAGGCCCACTGGGTTAAAATGGTTCTATTCGCTGTCTTACATGTGGTACAGTGGACTCAACTGTTTTACTGTTGTGATAATTGGTCTGGCAGTTAGTTTTCTCACAGGTAAGGTAATAAAAATAATTGTATAATCCGATACATTTTTACTATATATTTATTTATTATACACATGCATACATAATTTTTTGTTTAACTACTACTTCAAAGGTCCTATGAGAGAAGAGGATGTGACACCAGGCACCATATATCCCCTTTTGGGAAATCTGCTTTTTTTCCTACCTGAACACCTCAAAAAAAAAATGTGTTGTGTAACTCCGCTTGGGCAAAGAGTAAGTTGTTTACATTTTAGCACTGAATTATTATTCCTATGGTAGTCAATAGGAAAGTAATCATGCTCTCTTAGGTTTCTATCAACCACTGACTATTACTATACTATTTTGCATTTGTCGAGGGAACTCTCCATGGATGGGACTTCCTGCTTGGCCTACGTTATCACTGTAACCTGCTGTGAAAACTGCCAGCCACTTGTAGTTAGTCAACCTGTATATTTGTGTCTTTTATTGTATTTGTTTCTTTCTTACAGCCCCCACCCCAGCAAAGGACACCACAACAAAAGGAAATCAATGGATTGGCCATTCCTCCACAAGAAGGAACAATGCAGGAGGAAATGGAGGAAATGTGTTTTCTCCCTTATATCCATGCACCTTTTATGGAGTGTGAAACAACCGTGTGATGGCTGTCTCAAAAAGAGTGTTAAAAGTCTGTACACAGGGCATTAAAGAGATGAACATTTTGAAGCCATGGTCTTTGTAGAGTTACTGCACTTTACATTGATACATGTTTTCCACTGTGGCGAGAACTTATTTTACAATGAAATGGCATATCAACTTATCAAATGCTCTTTGTAATCATTTAAAGCTGAGCCTTGCCTTTCAGAAAGCCACACAGCTAGTGGGTGGCTGCGATGCCACTAAACAAATGGTAGGAGGACAAACGGAATTTATGTGAATGTGATACTTGGCTACTGCACCTATAGCAATTTCTGTTTGTCATTGTTTGAATCATGCTACTGTTCTATAGTGGAAAATACATATTTCTGGTACTCTTGAGTATTACTGCAACAGTATGAATAATCTGTACTGAGGTGTTTTATTGCCTCACTTTTGAGAGATACATTGTCTTTGTGGCCTATGCTTCTACTATAAAACATTTCATGTTAATTGGTAAATAGGGGCAGGATAGTCTAGTGGTCTAGGCGTTGGACTCCCAGCCAGAAGGTCGTGGGTTCAAGCCTCGGAGGTGGCCCACCTGTAAGCATCCTTGAGCAAGAGGCCTAACCCCTATCTGCTCCATGTAAAGCACCATGTAATTGTAAGTCGCTTTGGATAAAAGCGTCTGCTAAATGATCAAATTGTAAATATGTGGTGGTGACCTAGATGGGAACATTTTGACAATAAAATACTGTGAAATTACCTTGTAGGCCCAGTGTTAAATTAATCGAGATTAGGTCCATCTTCTTAACACACATACGTTGAGCAAATGAACAAAAGCTGTACAAATGCCTAATAGGTTTAAGCAGTTCAGCCTAATGCCTAATCCCAAATCCCAATAAGGTTAGTCTAATTCATAATTTATTATTGGGCATACTACTGGTTAACTCCTGATAAGGGACCTGCCCGTATATGGTCAATTGACCAGCTGTCACAGAAACATATTTATATTCCACTATCATTTGGAATACAGAAAACTCACAGGATATTCTAAATAAAGGACGTGTACAGCAATTTGGACTTTTTCTAGTAAGGGAAAGTTTGCATGCAAAAATAGTGCTGCGTGGCTTCATATGGGAAATGAGCTATTCAAATAAACTTGCAATCATTGTAAAATATATTTGCATATACCAGGCCTGGGCTGCAAATGGAACAAATTATTGACTCCATAGTATCTAGATATGCAAAACGAGATAACACGAAAAGCTAACAACACCCTTCACACTTCCTTGTTATAAAATAAATACATAATGTTTGTACTGTTTAACTGCTGCAAAATTCTGACATTCTCTATGACGGGGAGAGCTGTTCACTGAATAGTAATATTGTGTAAAGTAACACTAACTGCAAGACATGGCTATGGCCGGTAGAATATAAGAATGTGGCAGGTTTATAATAGGAAATAATGAAGTAGGCTAATAAACAGTTTGCTTACCTTTTATTACCATTATTTTATCCACAGACATAATATCTGCTCAAACAAACATTATGTCATTAGTCCAAACTAACTAACTATAAGTAAAATTTTGCATATATAAGCAACAGTAATAGTGTTTTATGTATTATATTATATTATGTGTTATATGCAAAGGAGGCAGGCTTCACCAGGACAGAGACCTGTAGATAAACTAGGTGTTTGTCCTGTGTCTCTCAGAACCTCTGCACCTCTGCACCAGTCCGTCGTGTTAAAGAGAAGCGGCAGGTCTTTCTTGAAACATTAGGGATTTTTTTCCTCGGGTTATCAGTTGTTCTGCAAATCAAAGAAGAATGGTTAGTGTACCTTTTCTATATATTTTTTTTACTAATGGGAACGAGTATTTATCATTTGTAAAAACTAAAGCCTTGATCTTGTGAAAAGATTGACAGAAAGCATAAAGTTATATTATTCAGAGAGGTTACCTAAAAGAAAAGTACTTTGCTAGTTATTCCAAATGCTAATTTGCTATTGCCTGTATTGTCTAACGAAAGTGTGATTTCTAAGACAGATACATTCTTCATGATTGCAGTTCCTCCTACAAAAGTGAACAGAAACAATATATGGCACAATTTTGGTTTCTATTTTTTACCTACTTGATTTGATTTGAAATTGCTTATTTCTGTCCGTGTTTAGATTGTCAGAATTAGGATATTTGGGATGTTCCTTGCAATTGTGGGACTGAACTACAGTCAGGTTAGTGAGTGACATAGCAGTGCACATCAGGTCTTTAAAATATTGATAATTTAATTAAACATTTTCAGAATTAAGTCATTTTTTTTTCTTCCCCAGGCTCAATCTTCAAACCAAACTGATTTAGGTAAATTAATTGTTTAAAAATAAAGGGATTTTGCTCTGTTGGAGCTTCTAACACCAAGTTATTTTTATACAATAAGCCTAGCATTGATATTTATGTTATGTAGTAAGCAGTGCTTTACATGATGCGATGTGACCTCGCCTACTTAATTATTTTGTGTGTGTTTATAATATTTCAGGAAACTCTACGCAAGTATATTATGCAGTCCTAACAATTGATGAAAATGTATTCGCTAAAGTTAAGGAAACACTAAATACATTTTCTGTGGAAGTTTCTTCTTTAAATGCATCTTTCAACAGCCTTGCATGGACAACAAGTAAATATTCATCCCTTTTAATTATTATAATTTCTGCTGCTTTCTGTTTACATACAAATGCACAGTTGATTACAATCAATTTGTTTATCAGAGTGTGAAAATAAGTCTGATGGCGTCCAAGTCCAATGTGCGTGCTTTCCAAAGCACATTTGGAGCCGCCAAACTTGTATCACAACACCTGCGTGCTGTAACAACACAAACTGTACTTTCCCCCAACAATCAAATCTGATGTGTTATCCAGAAACTAGAGGTACAGTACTGGGGTACCTTGTGTGTACCCGTGTGTGTATGTGTTTGGGGGGGTAAACAAAGTCCAAATGTATTATTTAGGCTATGCATGCATAGGTTAACATACTGTATCTAACATGCACCTTTTACAGTTACTATCAGTGCATCGGCTACATTGAACAACGAACTTTATTCTCAGACTCTGGAACAAAAATACTCAGAACAATTTCAGGCACTGAGTGTTAAAATTGAAAAAGTGGTAAGTGTGGGATGGAACGCAATGGGCCTCATACAAGAACCTCTTATACGTAAAGAGCCCTTGCTCTTGTTGTGTGCAGAGGCGATTTAGATCTACCTAATGATCTATCAAATGTTTTGTTTTTAAAGATAATGTAGTATAATAATGTTCATATTATATCATTTTACAGTGGTTTTTGACTACCAGATCTAAAAACTTTAAACTTATTATTTCCTATGTGAATTATTAATTATAATTATCCTATTGTTCTAGTCAGTAAGAGCCTATGGCTTAAAATTATCACAGCTATGGTTTGTGTCCAATATTGTTTGTATGTATGAATCATATGTTCGCCATACCAGGAGGAGATAACTTGATTAATTCCTGATGTCATATTATTATTATATTATTGTCATATTATTATGTCTTCATAATATCCCCTACAATGACATGCTTCTATCAGATAATTCCAATATACAGCACGTTGGAAGGATTCGATACACTCAAAATATTAGGTTTCAGGTAGGCTATTATTAGCTAGTTACAAAATATATAACATTTATTGTGGTTCAACGAATAGCATGTGTTTTAAATGTGTTACTAAAATCCTCATTCTTCCTTCACTGCAGTTCTGGGAGTGTAATTGTGCATTTTGAGGTTAATGTCAACAGCCCTATCACTACAAAGTTGCTGCTTATAAGAGCAGAAATAATGGCAAATTATCTGAATGCACAAGTTACTCTGGAAACTACAGGTAAATACTGTATTTACAATGCCATTCAAGAGACAAAAGCCCAGTTTAAGAAATTATACCTTAAAAATCCATAAAAAGGCCCTTGACTTTTATTGTTTGAAAATGGAGAAAAGCACAGATCCACACATACGGTACAGTAGGTCTACATAGTATAACCAGTACTTTGCTCATTTATACAGGTCTTGTTAAGATATTTCGATCACCCAATCCCGTGTCCCTCCAGACTACAATCTTTATCTCATGCTCAGCACAAGACAACACAGAGATGACATCAGAGTGGAAGTTAAGAAAAAATGGGCTAGACGTTAGCATAACTAATGGCACTGAGGCAACACTGACCTCAGAAGGCAATAATTCATATATTCAGATCAAAACATCAGAAACCTGGGCAGGTACCGTATACATTTTCTTTTGGCAGCTGCAGCTCTATTTAGAACATGTATAGCGTTGAATAGATAGCTGGCCTATTGTCATACACCTATATATTACTGGTATATTAAGTACTTATTAGTTACTAGTAAATATTTATTCTAGTTATAGATTCAATTTAATTCATTTAGATCTAGTTAAACTATGCAATAATTACTGTATGCTATCTTATCTATTATCTTCATGAGAACAATAACTATTACCATTGATTCGTTTTAGGGTTGCTAATGTGTATCTTCAAGCCACCCACGACAGGCAATGTGGAAATCATTCACAAAGCCAGTACAGTCCTAGATCTAGCACTTATGCCAACAATAACCAGCAACACTCAACCACAGTTCCCACGCTGCAAATCAAGTAGCGACATTCTGCCACTTGCTGCTATTTTTACA
This sequence comes from Percopsis transmontana, assembly GCA_025447815.1. Taxonomy (NCBI): domain Eukaryota; kingdom Metazoa; phylum Chordata; class Actinopteri; order Percopsiformes; family Percopsidae; genus Percopsis; species Percopsis transmontana. The sequence goes on from JAOEHI010012218.1 coordinate 30,906, forward strand.
ACTCCAAATACTACAGAACCATACAATGTCACGTGGAATCAAAAGACTGCTTTTCTACGGCAAGGTAAGTACATTTATAGGGCTCGAACCATATGTTCATTTTGATAATACTATATAGGTTTTTAATTTGGATTGCCTATTCATCTTAGAATTCATCTTAATCCTTCTACAGATACTATTGATGGCATGATCCGTTTTGAGGGTCAAACAACTGTTTCCTGTGGCAGCATATCCCAACCAAACATAATATGCACATTTACAAATAGGAAGAATGAAAGCAAAAGTAACACACTTCAAATCAATATCATATACAGTACGTTTATATATTTTTATCATACCAATATAGTTAGGATGAATATAAAAACAAGCATGTAATGTATTATATAAATGCCTTAAAAATGCATGGATTTTGAACTTATTCAAGCATCTGCAGCATGGACACCTTGCTCAGTTAGATTATGGTGAATTAATTTATAGGCTACTGATGACATTTCATTTATTTAAAAAATAGGCAATGAGAAGTTTTGTCCAGAAGAAAATCCTTGGCCAGACACCAAAATGGGCTTTGCAGCACAACTGCCATGTGAAGGTAAAGTTGGACAACAGACGAGGAATTGCACAGCCAATGCAAAATGGGAAAACGTAATATCCAATTGTGTCAAGGTGGACCTACACAATATTCTGCAAGATTCAAATGTAAGCATTTAGTGTCTGACCTTTTATTCATCATTGACGGTATACAAAAGTTTTCACCTCCATCTAGTAGTCTATCAGTCCCTCTGTTTCGGTGATGGAATTTGTATGCCTTTAGAAAGACATCATCTAACATTGACAGATCTAAATCCCAACGAAAACAATGTATGAATCCACCTCCCCTTTAATTGTACAGTCTGGCACTAAAAATAGTGACTATAATAGAAGTTACCTTTCTCTCTTACACACAGATACATACAGGTGCTGGTCATATAATTAGAATATCATCAAAAAATTTATTTATTTCAGTAATTCCATTCAAAAAGTTAAACTTGGATATTATATTCATTCATTACACACAGACTGATATATTTC
>JAOEHI010012229.1:0-31964 GCA_025447815.1 Percopsis transmontana
GTGTGTGTGTGTGTGTGTGTGTGTGTGTGTGTGTGTGTGTGTGTGTGTGTGTGTGTGTGTGTGTGTGTGGCTATATATATATATATATAGATAGATAGATAGATAGATAGATATATAGCTATAGATAGATATATAGCTATAGATAGATATATAGCTATAGATAGATAGATAGCTATAGATAGATAGATAGATAGATAGCTATAGCGATATAGATAGATAGATAGCTATAGCGATATAGATAGATAGATAGCTATATTATTTTGTGTTGTTTACCTAGAATGACCTGACAGGGGAGCACTCTTGTGTGATGCTAAAAGAACTGAATACAGATGACTCTTCAGATCAGGGGCAGTGGCTGTCTGCTTTCTGGAAAGGTGAGCTTGCACCACTCTCTCGTACTTGTTCTTCCCTGCAGAACCCTGTTCACTCAAGCCCAGCACACACTTTGTCTCCACAGATTTCCGACGGCGCTTTACTTCCCTGCTCTCGTACCAGTTTAGCAGCTTTAAGCCCAGCATGGCACTCAACATACTGCAGAACAACAACATCAAGGAGGGGGTTAACAGTAAGACTTTTTACTTGCTTGCAAGTTGTCTGCCACTATAGTAAATAAGGGTGCACATGCACCCTTATTTTTGTAAGTCCACGATGTTCTTTTTTTTTTTTCTACTTTTACTAGCCAGAGTGCTATGGATAACGTCTTCCTGTTAACACTGCACTATCCACTACACAGACATACTGGTAGAAATGTATCCTATGCAGCTTACACTTGGTACAGCCACACTTCCACACCAGAGCTCACCTGACTTGTCTCCGTCCTCCCCCAGAACTCAGCAGCTCCGAGCTCGCAAGTCATTTCAGCCCCTATGACCTCAAACGTCTGGAGATGTATTCAAGGAGCATGGTGGACTACCACCTCATCATGGACCTTGTGCCACACGTTGCGCGCTTGTTCTTTCTAAAGCAGCTAGGCGATGTCTCCCTCTCAGCGGCACAGTCTGTAAGTCTCCCTTTCCGGCCTCTTAGAAATGGGGGAACTCTTTGTTTCCTATGTATTAATGTTTTGTGTTCCTGCTCAGGTATTGCTGTTAGGTGTGGGGTTGCAGCACAAGTCAGTGGAACAGCTGGAGAAGGAAATTGAGCTCCCGAGCTCGCAGCTAATGGGCCTTTTCAACCGCCTAATCCGTAAATTTGTTCAGGTGAGTTAGTGCCCATGTTCATAACCTTTTGACAAAACATGGTCATGTAGAAATTATAGTTAATTATTTTATATTAAAATCACAATTAATGATAAATTGAATTACTTAGTAATTTTTTTCCATAGGTCTTCAATGGCATTCAAGAAAAAGCCATTGAGGCTGAAATGGCAGCTTCTAAAGATATTGAGATGGAACCGACAGTCAGAAGCCTTAATGAGGATCTGGTATTTGTTCTCTAATTGCTTTCAGGTTGTATTTGAGAAATTTATGTACTTCACTTTGAGAACTAACGTAGGTTCAAATACTTCGCTTTCATCAGAACGAGGCAGCCAAAGAATTTGAGGAGAAGCACAAGCAGGACATAGAAAAAGTCAAAGAGATGGTCCTTGAAGAGTGAGTATGGACCCCACAAGGCCTTAGTAATATGAAAAAAAATGTTTAAACCCTTTACTTAATATTGAGGTGAGGAAACTACAGAGTAATCTTCCTGGGCGGGGGGGGGGAGAAATCCATCATTCATGGCCGGAATTTTTTTTTCCCCATCTTCCATTGATTTACATTTTTTTCTCTCAAACTACTTAATTATTTTAATGTTTTTGAGAAACTGAAGTGAATGGAGGCTAAATAACAAAAGACCCAGACCAGCGCCTAGCGCGAGTGAGGGAACTTCAATTCAAGCTACAGCTTGTTAAGTAATTAAATTACACGGGAACTTCCTGTAATTGCAGGTATAAGATCCGTGGAAACGATGATGAATGGGACGACGTGTTAAAGAATTCAGGGAGCACCGCTATCGTCAGTATCAAAAGGTATAGCTATAACCTAAACATTGACGCAGCACACGGTCGTTTTAGAAATATACACAGATGTGTAATGTTGTGGTCCTTGCGACAGCGACAAGAAAAGGAAACTGGATGGAGGGAACCCCATAGCAAAGTCTGGGAAACTCAAAAAGGACATGAAATCAGGCACATTCAAGAAGAATAAAGACAAGAGAGGCAAATTTGGAAAGAAGCCTTGAAGCAACTCTGCTCTGACAGGACTATGTAAGGGGCACACGGCTTCACGATCCTCAATGAACTGTCAAGTATTCTGGAGCTTTTCATGATGTCTGGAATTGTGAATTGCTACTTATTATTTTATTGTGTTTAAAAGTTCAAGATTTTGCATTTATCACAAACGGATTCCTAAATTCTAGTATAGTACATAATGTCTTGTATACAAAGTTAATAAACATTGTGGGGGACACACTCACTGATACTTGATGATGATTTATTTTTCTCAACATCTTAATGTACGTGTGTGTGTGTGTTACTATGTAAACTGTTAAATTAATTAAATTAAAAAGTGAGGTATATTACTGGCATTTTGCCATTTATGTTACTGGAAAACTTGAGGCTGTAATTCCATCCACTTGTGCTTCAGCTGCTGTTTCACATCCTCGGGTGCGAAGGTAAAGTCTATGGCTTGCTGGGAAAGCTTCCATATAGCTTCATGACTGAGACCAAACGTAGAAGCTGCCAGCTGATATTCCTGAGACAAGTCTGTACAGAAGACTCCCTTGTCGTCTGTCTGTAATAGGCAATAATACGTTGTAAACCATCATTTGACCAATTCAGTTCAAAGCTCAAGTTTTAATTTATAGGTTAAAATGACATCTACTTACACAAATCACACAAGGGTGGCCCAATTGGTACCAATACTGGAAGTGGTGTTTGGAGTAACATGACACAGTCTGTCCCTTGACATTAGATGTCAAGCATAGTTCTACAAGGAAAAAAAACCTGTTTAAAACCAGTAACAATTGTAGGGCACAAGTGTACATAGTACATAGACTCTCCACTTACCCAGTGGAATGTTGTGCTTCACCACTTTATCAACGAGGCTTTGAGACCCACCGACTTCAGGGTGCAAAAAGGTGCCATGACCAATCCGGTCTGGCGGCAGGTCCAACAGCAAGTCGGATTCCTCCAACTGAGACGGTACCTGAAATGTAGAGTATAACCACAAATATTTCCTCTTGTGACTTGAGAAGATATAGAGTAAATATGCTGCTAATACTTCTGAAAGGTGCAGTGCCAGCTTCAGTCCACTGTTCTTGGCCCTCTGTAAGGCAGGAAGTAGATCTTTACCATGGCCCACCTGAGTGACATGCAAACATTTGATTTATTTAACAAGTACATTTGCAGATACAAGAAGTTTGATACAGTGATGCCGGTGCATTGCCATGGACGGACAATAAGCAGTACCAAAGATGTGTACACAAAGTGACCACACTGTACCGTTGGGTCCCCGCTAAGGTCTAGTCCCAGCACCAGACCATCAGTGGACAGCATAAATTCCTCAGCCAGCTTCACAGTCTCCATTGCAACTTCAGCCCCATTCCTGCGGTCAACAGCCACTAGGAACCTTGGGGGTGGGAGAAAGTGTGGTTTGTTTGTCAGTTTGAGTTTCAAGCCACACCAGACATCACCTGGACAACAAACTAGAATCGATAATGCCTCTCCAACATACCTAACATCAATATCCACCCCCTCCTTTTTACATTGTTGGATGGCCCCGATGACCGTTTCAACATATCTTCTTTTTGTCAGTCCTAGTAATTAGAAAATTGACGAGTATTCTTAAAAGGTACATCAAAGCATAACAATCACAAAATGTAACCCAACAGTATCTTGCCTGTGCTTTTCTCCTCTCTGGGTGTGCTTCTCAGTTCTAAGTACTTGACTCCATCGGCTGCAAATTCCCTGATAACATCTTTGGCTACCTGAAAAAGGAAGACACTTCTTGTTAGTATGTTCTGACCCAAAAGTCAGATTAAGACTAATAAAAGGTTCTTACCATCAGGATATCCTCCTCAGTGTCCACTAGCTGATGAATGACCTTAAAAACCTGAAAACATCTATGGACATGCACACAGTGGTAGCCAACTGAATTCCTTACAGAAGTAAGAAATAAATTCATTCCTCTTTTCATTCCAGTCAATTCACAAGTGTTCTTGCTGTAGCCTATTAGGCTATACTTATTTTTAAAACATTTATATTGGACTTTCCATCAAAATACACCAATGGTACCGGTATTTGCTTGTTTAAATTATTGACGGCTTGAACAAATTATTCCAGTAGTCCCATGGAGATATATTGTAATGACTGGAATTATACAGAAACACAAAGGGGCCAGACCGATACTCACTCATCCAATGTTCTCCGTTGGCCACTGCAAATAGCAGTCATGCTATGCTCAATATTGAGATGTGGCTTGCGGGTGATAAGCTTCTCGATAGTTTCGAAGCTCACCGAGCCATTTAAGTGGGCATGAAGCTCCTAGACATTGTCGAATGCGCTGACGTTAGCAACTATTACAAATTGAATATTGCTCAACATTTTCGGACAGTGACCTTAAACATTTTTCTTCCTCTCAGACTTACCACTTTTGGCAGTTTGCGGTAAAATGTATTGGTGTCATTATCCATTCCAAATTAAGCAAGGTTACTAGCTTAAAACCGTGAACTGACAACTTGTTAGTGATTTCAGGTAATATTTCCCCGTGGCACCGCGTGTACGACAAATAAATAAGTCCCCACCTGCCCGCTACCAGGACAAAAGACCAAAAAAAAATTAAAACCTTTGTGGTTTGACTGGTAAAGAAGTAATCTCAAAATTAAATTAATTTAATTGTTTATTTTTGAAAATAACAAATATAGCAAAAAGATTAAAGGTCTCATCACATACATAATTTTAATGTATTGTCCAAACCGAGTCATTTGCCCAATATTTATTGTTCTTTTAAATTATGTGCATACCACGGGACCAGGACAACATTGGCGAATTGTTTTTTTTCTCCACAACTTTATGAGATGAAACATGAAACTGACCAAAGATAGAACACCAAAAGTTTAAAAAAATATATAAGACATAAAATGGCATTGAAGATCTAGGTCAATACTGGTATCAGGAAGCACTGCTATGGCAGTTAATCATTCTTCCCTCAGTACATAGATAATAGAGAACACACTGTCCTGCTAATACCACTAATTATGCCAGTAAACAAAGTCTTTAGAGTGGTGCATCCTGAATTGAGAAATGACTGAAAGAAATGCTAATCGTGACCTTTATTTATTTATTTAGGCAGAGAATTTACGTATAAAAAGAATTTATGTATAAAAAAAGAGAACACAAATTAATAGGAACTTTGCAAAATAATGCGGAGGCAGCATAGTCCGTTAAATCATCGCAATTGAGTCTCCAGTGCTACTCATTGGCTATCATACGTTGTAGCTGGTCCCTTAACATATGAAAGCTAGGTCGAACCACAGGGTCCAGGGTCCAGCATAGCTTCATGATGCTGTACACCACCTCGGAACAGCCATCTGGACACTCCATTTTGTAGCCATTCTCTACACGAGGCACTACTTCTTTCAACGGCTAGAGAATAGGAGAGAGTGGAAGGGAAAGAACGTGGTGGAAAAATTACAGACGAGACAATATGCAGGCTCATCTGTATATTGTAAATGTGGGTGACACCCTCTATTGCATTAAAATACTCCAGTAGCTTTATTTATCATTTCTGAACCAGGGACCTCACATTTATATTCCTCCTCCCCATTAAACGTTTTTAAAAGAACTTTTAGGAATGCAAAAAAAAGCACTGGTATTTGTAGTAAATGCTGTCAACATTCACAGAGATGTCACAGGGGGCACAGTTAATGAGTTATTACTCATTACCATTAGTAATCCACTACTTATCCCCTCATCCATATTTCAGCAAAGCTGATAAGATACTTACAATTCTTGGGTAAGGCACACGGCCAAAAGAGTAAATCTCCCACAGCAATATACCATAGCTCCAAACGTCCGATTTGGTGGAAAATTTCTATGCATAAATGGGGAAATATGTTTGAAATTACAATTATGTCTCACATATGATACAGGTGGCAAAGCATGCAACAAAATAGAGTAATGACAATTATAAACACATGCAGGAGTTACCTTTTCCCTAAGGGCTTCTGGTGCGGTCCATTTAACAGGCAGCTTGGCAGTATCCTGACTAGAAGAGGCTTCCTTGGTCAGACCAAAATCACTGACCTTGGCAATGTTGTCGTCTGACACCAGGACGTTTCTGGCTGCAAGGTCTCTATGAACAAAGTTATTGGCCTCTAGGTATTCCATTGCCTCACAAACATCTCTGCAGAAGGAAAAGAAAAGAAACAAACAATCCCTTAGGAACCGCTGATCCGAACACCTGATATACATTTGTGATTAATACACAGGTATACGCACAATGAGAACTTAAGGAGGGCATTCCCTCCAAGCACTGTCCGGCCTCTGGAGCGCAAGTAGTCAACCAGACTGCCCTGTAGGAAACGGAAAAATACAAGGGTCTTAACAATGTTCTACATTACTACACCACACTGCTTCGGATGGTCCGTCACCTACCTTGGCCATATATTCAGTAACTATAAACAGAGTTCCTTTCTCTTCTAAAACTACTCCTAGCAGCTGCACCAGGTTATTGTGTCGTAGTTGTCTGCATGGGGAGAAGGGCAGAGATGTAGGCCTTTTCTTTTTTAACGCAGGTAGCCAAGAAAACAATAAAAACCTCAAACAATCAAATATTCATAATCCTTACGTCATCACTGAAGCCTCTGCGATAAAGGCCTGTGCCGTGGCATCATGTTTAATGCATTTTACAGCTACTTTCGTCCCTCGGTAGGTACCCACTCTGACATCTGAGAAGAGCACATACGGAACAAATGTGTACCAAATGTTCTTGTTAATGCAACAGCATACCCAGCATGTCCTTTAGGCAGAAATATTAATCAGTTGATTTAATTTGATAGCAGAATAGTGTTTACTGTATGTTTGTATAAAATGTTTTTGACAAATGACAGTCAACTATATTTTTATTATCTGAATATTCGCAGGGTTTATTAAAAGGTTTATTATTATTAATATTATTATTCCATATGGGGAAACCATTTCATTCCATTTTCCCGATTTAGTTCTCACAAACACAAGTGTAAAAAGAAATCCACTTGCCTCCAAACTCTCCTTTTCCGATGGCCTGGAGGAGCTTGAGTTCATTTATGTTCAGTGCCCAACCACCTGAACAAATGCAGAGGACAAATGTCAACAGAATAAGTCAACTCCCATGATGTGATAGGGATTGATGCACTGAGCCTTACTCCTAGAAAACTCGTCCTTTGCAGCCACTGTCCCCTCTTCCAGCTTAGGTTTGATAAGTTTGGTGCACAACCCATCTGCGTCTTGGCTGTAGTGCTTAACACACAAGAGAAAAGGAGAAAAGTCAAGCCTAAATAAAAGAAAAACAACTTAAAATTCCCTCGTATGGCTCATGTAAACAGCAGGATAACTGCAATATTGTGAGCATGTCAAGGCGTGCTCTGTGCAAAGATCAAACACACAGTTCAATTCTCTACAGTGGCCAGTAGAGGGCTGTATGCTCAAGTGAGTTAAAGCCAGTAGTTACATATTTTAAATGTTTTTCACTTTTACTATTCACATTGAATAGGTTACAGTTTTGTATACTTTTATTTATTTATTTTTTTATATATATATATATATATATATATATAAAAATTATGTCAAAAAGTGTGAATCATTGTATGAATATGAATTTTCTTTCTTTTTTGTTTTACCCCACAGACTGCTCACACTTCCTCTTTGACACTTCCTGTTCATTATTTGTTCCAGGAACTGTATGTGGGCTATGCGGTAAAACAGGACTCACACTCTTCAACAGGAAATTAAAGCATACAGTAAGCCAACGCTTACAATGCCAAACAATCCAAGAACCAAAATGTATTTGAGCCAATCCTAACTCCCCTTACCTGTACAAGATGCATGAGGTTGTCAAAAAACTCCTCGTCGTCAATACTGAGCTTGCCATCGCGGTAGATAATGCGGTAGTGCTCGACTTTGTTATCGCAGCTCACGCATAGGGTGTAGTCCCCGGGGAAGTTGGTGCTCTCACGCACCAAAAACAGACCTTTTTCAGGGGGGTAAAGCAACCGTTCTGCCTGGTCCCGTGTTATCTTACCATGAAACCATCTGTAATAGGTTTGGGGGGGGGGGGGAGAGTCAAGTCAATATAGTCGAAAACACAAAATGGTGGCACTGATGCCCATGCTAGTCATATGAATGTGCACTCAGTAAAAACATTGCCATAACAATGGTATTTAGAACAAGAAATAAAACAAAAAGTATGTAAACACTCCCGCGTACACACATTATTTCAGCCTGAGGTAGCAAAGACAGGAAATAGAGCAGAAATTCTTCACAGCAAGGCTGGAAACAGTGCACTGCAATTACAAACCAACCCAGCCCAGTTGTGGTCTAGATTCACAAAACAATAGTTTCAATGCTGCAACAAATAGGTTATCTGCATTAAGCAACCACACAGCTATGGGATAAAAGTTGAAATATTATTATTATTATACAGGTTATGGCTAACTGCAATGCAATAAGTTGGTAAGTTGGCATGTTTATGATGCTGGTTAGTGCAGTCTTTAGAGCAAGTTATATTTTGTATACCAATGGGCCTAGATGCAGCAGATTTACGACCCCTGTAACCTATGTGGCACAAATGCAGGAATCATTTGTCTACGTACGGCATAAGACTGAGTTTGCCTCCGGACTTCACACCCTCCCTTTTCTGAACGTAGTTGGCTGGAATGGTTCCTTCTTGGCCTGCACAGTTTTTGGCTTTGTACCAATTTGGGTCCTGAAACCAAATATATTCCCCAAGAAATGAAATGAAAGTAGTTATATACCTAGATGATTAGTGTTTATTTAATCTAATGAGTATTAAACAAGATGGAAAACTCCAAAAGGCCAAAAGCATCAACTTCCTTTTGCCTTTCCGGAAACACATTACCTTTGTGACCATAATAATAGTTAGGACATCTCCTTTACTGAAGGGCAGATCTTGTTCTGTTGTGCCCCTAAAGGTGTACCTTGCCACACACTCGGTGCCTTGTGGCCATGGCGTCTAACGGAAAAACAAGAGCAGATTGAATACGTGACCAAATTATTGGTTGCCCCATTGCTGTGCATCACTACCTTGAGCTGTAAACCGTCTTACCTGGACATCTGTCATGCTGGACTGGGGGAGGCAGTGCAATCCTCTCACAGGTGATATGTACTAGCTGCTACCATTAGAGCAGGGGCACACACACACACGCACACACACGTGCCTGCAACATATACAAACAAAAACATGTTGAGTACAGCATTCCACAAATTACATTATTAATATATTTATTTACCACAGGGAAGCCTGTGGCAGATATCAAACTCAGTTAGGGTCATTCAAAATAACACAATGCTGAAGAAAGCAGAACACGCTTTTTAATTATATCACACTTTCACAACAGTGGGATGTTTCCATGACGTGTCACAGTGTATTTCTGGCCCTGGCCTCAGCACAAGAGTAGGCTTTTTATTCTCATTGCTCAATATTACACTTTATTGTGCCGCATGTAGCATTCCAGCCTTTCCAATATACCAAGCTTTTTTATGACAACGATTTAGAGAAAACCCTGCTGCAGCTCTTTATCCCATATGGGAAACCCTTTCATTTTGACCAAAGACGTCCATGGCTCTCTGGCTCAGCCCTAATGACTGGGCCTGTAGGAATGAAGATAGTTCTCTTTCTCACTGGAATACAAACTTGCGGTGGGATCCGACCAGGCCCAGAGGATTCATCCAGCCCAACATTTCTTTCAAAAAGTATAGTAGTCAGCTACAGTAACCTTATGAGCCTGAGGGGCCCAAAACCGTTTCTATGGTACATGAATGAACAGTGACTGACCTGCGGATAATGTCACACCCTAACCTCTTCTCTCTCTCTCTCTGTATATTAGTTCCCACGGAGATGCAGTAGAAGTCAGGGATCACAGCTAGAGGACCACGCTAGCTCTGATAGTTCACCACATTACATAAGGTCTCAGAGACCATTTCTATTCTATGCACTTCCTGTTCCAGAGGCCAGCTTGTGAATAATCTGTTAGGGTGGCGTTCTTAGGGACACGCAGCAACTCTCAAAACACTTCACCTCAAGAGGCAGTTGCTTTTTAAAACTGCTATGATAACTTCACATGGCACACAGGATGTTACTTCTACAGTATAAATGTCACGTTTACCCATGTGCAGTAAGGGCTGCCCATATCACCCTGGGTATAAAGACCCAAAATGTTATCGAATCGTCATGATCATTTTCCAAATATGTCGTAAACTCAGCCCAATAACCACCAGAATTCCTGCAGCCATGTGGTGGGTGTAGAAATACTGTAGCTGGGTTCCTATATAGAGGGACAGCAGTAATGTGAAACACAGTAAAACACACAGTCCAGACCCCAGAAAGGACATTCATCTATGGCTCTACTCCTCTACAGAGCGGTGTGCTTTTGCATTCAATTTTAAAATCAAACAGACAGAGCTGGCTACAATTAAACTAAACTTGGTATGAGTTACAATACAACATGAAGCAGCAAGCTGATGCTTTAGTAATACACCTATTTTAATTGGTTGCACTGATAGCAACAGGATACGTTTGGGCAAAGTCCTTGGTGAGGGAGTGATGTCAACATGCGAGGAATGGATCAACTGCGCCAAGACTGGCACAAGTGCATTTTATTTTATTTCCCATTTGGGACAGTGAATGCATCCCAGTGGCTTGCCAGCAGCGGCTGATTTGAATGCAACAGTGCTGATCTTGTCATGGTGTCACGTAACTGATAAGGGCTTTGCCATTTCCAGAGGGCTCTGTATGAACTACAGCTTGCTCTTTTCAGGAAGCAGACAGGGCTGTCTTTGTGAGGCTGAGTCTGATTTGCACTGAGCCGTCTCATTGAGCACTCCACCATATCTGGCCAGCCAGCAGCACTCCTCATTTGTCCCTGAAGCCTCAGGGCTGCAGGCGAGAATTACTGCCATCTCCGTGTACAAACCAACACACATTTGAGTCTCTCTTGATACAGTCGAGAAATGTCATCAACACCAGAAGGGCTGTTTGCTGTATAATAGGCTGTGAATGACATCAGCACATGCAGTGCTTAATGTGAACAACAGGAAACCTGCAAAGCAACAGACGAGCATTGATTGAGACGTGATATGCATTGTGACAGAGACAAGAAATTAAATATCATACCTTAGAGAAAATGTAGGCTAGACTATCTATCTAAATATAATACCAAATACGATAAATGACATCTGCCATTACATATTGGCAATTAAAACAACTACCTTCCTTTGGTTTAAAGCAAACAGGTTGTTCAGCATTTGATTCGCTTGTGCCAATCAAATCAAACTGCAGTATACATGGAGCTGCAGGAACGCCAAACAGAGGAATGACTTTAACATCACTCCTAAGGACAAAGCAAGACAAAACAGGAATGTAGGAATACCTCGTTTGACATTGTTAAAGTTTGCCACTCCCTCACCTGCCAGCAGCAAAAACCTATAGCAACATATATGTTGCAAAGACACAGCGAGTTATTCAGGTTATTGGAGGTATCTACGACGCTCGTGGCAACCTTGGCATCACTCAAAAAGCCCCATAGTTTGTTAGCCATTGATTTTAGTCGCAATAATAAAACTCATAAGCACCTAGCTATGAACAACTCATTTTTTGCAGCACAAACGTATACACTGGCCAAAATAATAATTACATAAAAACCAACAACCAACATGTTACAACACGGTTGTAACATGTATTATACTAACAGTAAAACTAGATTAAAAATAAACAAGAATAATAAAACAATTATGCTATTTCAAAACTCAAGGGGTCCCAAACCCCACTGTGTACCACTGAGGGCTGCAGCTAGCCAACCGCTAGCTAGTGGAGCAGTGAACGATGCAGGTGTGGATGGGCATGTGAAAAAACAATCCCCACAATTAGGAATGTGTACCCCTCCATTCCTCCGGGCACTACAGGGGGTCATAAACCCGCCTCTCGTCCTGGTCCTCGCCCTGACGATGCTCCGCAGCTGCTTTTGCAGGCCCCGTCATCATCATCACTGCAGCAGCAGGGTGGAATCACACAGAGGAATCATTTTCTGTCCACACCTACTGGGCTCAGGGAGAGAGGGCGAGAGACCGGACGGGTCGCGGAGCTTTGTGTGTGGACTAGGAAAACTAGGTTTAACTCCATACAATGTAGCCATCTGGACAGCATGTGGGTCATAATATATTATTGACCATCGTTTATGGTTACCTAATGCAAGACTCTATGTGCAAATGACAGATACTAACCAATGCATGCTGTCTATGTTTAAATTGCTAATCTAATATTTATATTGCCAAACAACATTCTTTTTACAACATGAAAAACAAACTCTATAGCCATCGGTCAGGGGAAAATCCCTTAAACTCGCATGCATCTGCAGGCGTTTAGCTATATATATATATACACACACACATTTGCATTTTACACAGCAGCTATGACCACAAAATGGAGAGTCTGACAGTGAGGGCTCAGGGTTATGCAGGCAGTGATAATTGTACCCAGTCACCAACACAGCTAAAAGGCCTAATATCTCCATCAAATTGGTATTCGAAGGCCCTTTGTTCCATTCTCCAGAAATAAAATAGCATAATCAAAATCTTTGAAAACGTAAGACTGTAATGAGCCAAACACTAAACAAAAGCCCAATGAAAGTGGCCGAGAGACTTTGGTCAGTTATGAGGCAAAAGTCCTTCTGTCCAAGGCAGGAATTCCTTCATAAACAGCTTCTGCAAGAGACGGACCAAAATAGCCAGTGGCTTCATTCTACTTTTTGAGAGGGTTCTCTTGTTTTGCAAGGGAACTCGAAATAGAAAGCCTAGCAATAAGGAACAGCGAGCTCAAAAATCCACGGAACCAATGTACACTATAGTACCACGCATGGCTGCACTGTTGGGCAGTGAAAGGTGAGCATATTAAGCACCGAACTGCCAATTCCTGTCATAGTAAAATCCCTGTCCAATTATACATCTGCCGCTTACGGAAGGAGTTCATCTCCTTCGGCGTATTTTCACTGCATCGTCTATTATGTGATTAGCTGAGGCCGAGTGTGAAGCTGTTCGCTATAACTGCCACAGCTGCTGCAACAAGGAGCCAGAGGAAGTGGTGAAAAGGGGTCACAATGCGCCATTGATTCCTTATTGCCATAGTGCCCATTCGATTTTGAGGAGTCACATTCATACGGATCCCGAGACATAGGCTACTGTACTCCCCAACACCCATTTATCAAGAACGCCCTAGGTCGACTGTACACAACACAGGACACGTATTTTAAGATCGTGGGGAAAAAGTCAGGAAGGACTAACGTTACACCACAGCTTTATGAGATTTAACAAGAGTCTACTACATCAACCTACCTGTGCAAGCAACTGAATGTAGTAATTCAATTGATACGCTAAGTTACTGTCCGACGTTCGTTTTCATTTGATCATGCGAGACGGAATGCTTTTATAGTACAAACATGTATCCGTAATATCAAGAGAAATATCTCCGGTGAACTTCAAATGCCAATATTTAAAACATCAGACGTTGATCGGTCTGCATCAATTTTCATGTGAAAGCATATTTGCTCCGTGTTTCAGTCCGTCAAGCGTAGAGGCGAAGTCCGAGGTCAGTTAACCAGAAATTAAAGTGGTGTATAAAGTTGCATTGAGAAATGCGCAATCGCATGCAGTTTATCGCTTCTTGCTTCTTTCCCTATCCTAACGTTCCAGTTTTGCCCCACCTTGTTTTGCATTGCGCATGCGTATTGCATTGTCTCTAAACCAAATAATTCTAGTTTTCCATTTCTATCAACTGGTCATTTGATCAATGACCACTAATCAGTTCTTTTAATATGAATTCCAAACGTCAAGAAAATGCAGATGAAGATGTTGTTTATTCGCAGACATGACAATGGATTGTAATTTGCATCATTACCATGACAATGTAGGCTACTTCTGCATGTGAACAAAATGTCGCCATAACCCTGCCCCTTTAAGTCCAAAATAGTGTCATTATTGGAGACTAAATATTCACATAAAATCTTAAAAGAATTTCAAAAACGAAAACAATAATAAATCCCATTTATCCGAAATGTTGCTTTAACTTGCTTTAAGATACTAGGTCCGTTCAAAGTATGCTCCTTGAATGTTCACATTATTTAAAGTACGCTACATACGTTCTCATAGTCTTTTCACTATGAAATAAAAAGGGGTGGCCATAACGGAAAAGACGAACCACCATTAAATGTGTTCTCTGGCCCCCTAGCGGCAAAAGTGAAACGAGGCACAGGGTTCCTTTAGGAATCTAGTTTTCAACGCTTGCCTTATATGCACATCTCACTAATTAAATGTTCGAAACAGGGTAACAGCTTGTTTCATATAATACGTTTACATATCGCCAGTGCATGAGTTATATACTGGTAAATGTGAAGACAATACTGATAAAAGTGAAACAGGCACATGATGTCAAATAACATGCCAAATGTTACTTTGTATTGGAACGGCATGGCTTAATTTCTTGAATTAAGTGGTCGCTAACCAATACTAACCACCAAAACATAACTCAAACTGGGCAATGCGCATAAATAATCCCCATACACTTGACACATATTGATAGCTAGTGGAGGAAATCAAAGTCATCACAATGGGTTGTGAAGTAAGAGGATAAATCCTCTTACTTCACAACCCATTGTGATCTTTGACATGACACTCATTAACAAGACATGGAATACACCTCAGTTGAGGCATTAGAGGGCAGCACAAATCAAATGTCACCCATCAGATGGCCATACTTTGTCATGTTAACATTCATAAACATTATTGTCCAATAATGACTGGAAGTGGGCGGGGGAGGGGGTAACTACCAATATAAAACGTTCCATGCTTAACATCTATTTCTTCAGGTTATGACTCCCCCTGACTGAATAAGCCACAAATACACCCAATATAGGCATTTATCTTTTGGATAATGGATAGATGATGATCCCTCACATTCTTCAACAGAAAGAGGGAGTCCTTTCAACATTCACATTGTTTGAAACATGTGATATCTTGGTGCCAGTCACCAAAAGAGGGAGGGTAGCCGGGGACAGCTTCCTGCTTGTGCCCCGACGATGACCAACATGGCCGAAACATGGCAATATTGTTCTTGATTTATAAAACTAATAAAACATGTGTGTACTTGAGTTTTTGTCCCTGACTACGTATTAAAAGTTAAGTGAGTGCTTCCCTCCACCTTTTGGTGACTTAATTAACTGGAGAGACTGTTTGGGTGTAGCATTTCAGATGAACAGGCTTCATGTCTTAGTGACAGTGCATCAAACTGTATGTGATCTATGTACCAGTATTACCGCCGTTCAAAAATGGCATAACAATTTTTGGTAGAAATCAATCTGATAAATAAGATGAAATATGCTGTCTAATAAGCCAACATTGTCGTATTCTGATGTACATTGGAAAACAAATCCAGCCAATATCAGAATATTCTCTGCCAAACAAAGAATATCAGAAGATTCTCTGTTACATGTTTAATTTTAGACATCAACCATGGGTCTCCCAGAGAATATATAAAAAAAGAACCTCCACATTCTAGAAAAAAAGTATTAGCATTTATCAGTGTTACAACTTCTGGTAGAAAATAACCAGACCACAAAAGAATCAAGGGATAACCTTAGACTGAAATTGTGGTCAAACCCCAATTAATGCAGTCCCACTGCATTTGCAACACTGCATTATGGTTCACTGACTGCACATTGTCACAGATTGCATTGCAATTACAATGGTTTAACAATAAAATATTGCTAGTTGAAGCAGGAATAGTTCTCTTTTTAGTGACTGTAACATAGACTAAGAACTTAGGCATCTTTTCAAATGGATTGTACTGCTAAACTTCCAATTAATAATTTCCTTCTTTTTATACATTTTGAATGCAATATCTAAGAGCAGTGTTTAAAACTTAACATAGGACTGTACTGTGACAATTTTTTATCCATAAAAATATGTAACGCTCTTATATCCTCAAAATTTGCACTTGTTCCTTGTAAAATGAGGGAAGGTCCCAGCACAAAAAACACATTAGGAATGAAACCGAAGATGCGAAAATGAGAACAGAATTTTAAGGCTCCAAAACCCCAAATAGTCAAAGATAGTGAAAATAGTCTTGCTGCCCGTTTCAAGCCCACTACGCAGAGTGCAAGGGGATGACAAATTTACACCCAAAAGGGGAGTGGTATTTGATCCCCACCTCCTGAAACACCTGGCGGGGAACCCCTATGTCACACAGGTAAACCCTGCCGGCCCCCTCAGCCAGGGGAAGCGGGAGGCACAAAGACAGGGACCACTTAGCCTCAACCGCCAGCCCTTGTCCACTCACTGGAGGGTCTATGCTGAGCACTGGCGCTCGGTTCTGGTTGGCCCAGTCTGCAGCTGCTCGGTACCACGGCTGATCCATCAGGAATGTGTTTTCATGGCAGTCCAGACAATTTATGATGAGGTCCACTGGCGTGTCTGGAAGGTCTGTGGAGGGAGAGACCAAGTAACCGTAAATCACGCTTGACTAGGTTCACTGCTTCGGTTCCAATAGGCTCACTGTAAAAAATCTCTCGGGTCACATCTTGCTTTAGCCTTACACATCTGGGTTCTACTAGAACACGTTTTGAACTGATAGATAAGATAGTAAGTAGCTCTGATTGTGCCTACCTTTGATGCTTGACACCTGTTTGCCCCCAGTCTTGCTGAAGAGTGTGAGCTCACTAGTGACCGAGTCAAGCATCTTGACAAAGTTGGGCAAAAACAGGATAACCTCCACCTCGTGATTTGCCAGGTGGCGACCACAACTGATTCCCTGAGCCCCCTGGACATGGGGACCACAAAGTAGGGCCACTGTGGGACGCTGGTGCACATTTTTAGGCGTGAGTCTGTAGGGAACAGGGCATGGGAAATCATTAAAATGGAAGTTTACAGTTTGGCATTTAGCAGACGCTTTTATCCAAAGCGACTTACAATTACACGCTGCTATTACATGGAGCAGGTAGGGGTTAGGCATCTTGCTCAAGGATGCTTACAGGTAGGCCAAGTTCTCTTCAATTTAAGACAGGCAGGGTGGAAAAGGTAAAGATAATTAATACTTAAGGAAAAATATAGAATTGCTAGAATATGACTCAAGCAAAAGTAATAAATTACTATAATAATTAAGAGCATTTGTTATTAATATTAAGTGTTCTTACGTAACAAAAGTAATTATCTTTAAATAAATGTACTTACTAAATAAAAGCACAAAAATAGGAAATGATTCATCTTTTTTTAACCCTTCAGAATATTTTGTTTGTTCAGATATCCATTATCTCCTTAAATCTACATAGAGGTCAAGTTGAATAAAAAAAAAAAAATTAAAAAAAATAACAAGGACAGGTTATAATAGTATGATAAGTTGTTATTTATTTTTTATTTTTAAAAGTGAAATTGAACTTTTGTTAAAAGTAAACCCTATGGTCTGTTGCTGCCTTACCTCAATGAAAACAAGAATCCATCGTTCACAGAACTGGGTCAGGATTTTAATCCGCCATTGACTTCCAATGTTTCTCAAAATCATATCTATCTTTGGTCTCTATTGGTAGTATGTATTCTCATGTTACTGCAGCTTACAGTATCAAATTGTTGTAGTGGTTAATTTTAAGCTGTATTTATGTGTTCGGTTGAAACTCGAAATAGGAATATACTACCAGTGGAAATGGAGAAGTAGATGATGAATACAATTGTTGTGTACAGTGCAGTGCAGCACGTACCGTGAACAAGGGGTCAATTTATGTCAGCATGAGGAAGGTTTAGCAAAAGTTCAATTCGGCTTACATTTTTTTTATAGTAGTGACTAACGCATGTAATCATGAAAAAAAACTTTGTTTTTTTGGGGAAATTAAACAAAGATAACTACTGCAGTACGCATTCCACAAAGTAAGGACAGTATTTATATTTACACAACTAATAAACAGGATATTATGTACTTGTATATACAGCTTAAATACAAAGCGTTGCTTTATGCCTACCTGTTGGGCCCCCCCAACAGTGTTAGTGCCATCTGACTGGCACACACGCCCGTCATCTCAAGCCTCCGCTCCAAAGAGAGGCCATGGCGCTCCGCAACCAACAAGAGGCGCTTGTGGAGTTCATAGGATACACTGGGAACAACTAGCCCCGAGTCTGGAGGAGATTTACGATGGAGGTTAAAATACAATTATGCTTTGGTTCCCATGACCTTGGTGGTATTCATCTCAGTGCTTACCAGTGCAGTATTCTTTGTGCCCAGGCTGCGGTACTGTAATCTGCCTGTATACGATAGGTTTGGCCTCCAGAATGTTTTCGTCGTGACGGTAACGCGAAGGGGCCTGCTCCTGTGGAGTACCACGGGACCGCGCTCCATTACCACGGCGCTCTGACGTGTCAATCTCGGAGAAAACGGCTGCTTTGTCGAAGAGCGCCAGGTTGCCCTCGAAATCAAAGTCTGTATCGAGCCCATCATCAACACCATCTCCGAAACATTCGTCGTCTCTTTGCTTCATCTGGCTACCACCATTCTTCAACCCATTTTTCTTAGGAGTAGCCTGGTTTGCCCCTCGACTACTTGATGACCCTGGCAAAAAAAGTAACACGATTAAATGGTGACAGAATGACTAACTGTTTCAACAGATAGATCAAGTAAACTTGGATAGCACTTACAGGAGTTATGCCTTCGACGAAATCCCTTTGGTTGACCGGGTACATCCAAATGGCGGTCACCATAACTTTTGGAGCAGTGCTGTGGAGAGTTAAGCCTCTCTTGAGATTTGGGGTCACTTGCTGGAACTGCAACGGGAGCACTGCTTACCTTCGTAGATGTAGAGGAGCTATCCCCACTGCCAATATCCAAAATCTTAAGTTCCTTGATGTCCATGGCACTGCCAAATGAAAGTCAATTAACTTTCTGTTGGTGGTAACAGTATTTATTTACACTCCATAGCCAAGACTGCTATGAATATTAAGCCACTGATCTTTACCTGAAAGTGACCTCGGGAACAGGGCACTTCACACCATTATGAAAAGGTTGTCTGAGAGAGATAGTCTGACTGGACTGGTCCACAGACGATACCTCTCCTTGATAGACCCCCAGAGTTGGACCACAGTTGATAGAAACCAAACTACCCAACCAGCCATCTGCAGCCATTCTATTTAGACAGAATTAAAGAACAGACAAGACATATTTTAACCGTTGCTGTTGCGGCATTAACAACGGCCCTATGTAAAGCATTTGATTAACCTAAACGTCTCTTACACAGCTACGGTTATTTGACTGTACACACAACTTGCTATGGCATAATATGCTGTATAATATGTAACGTTAGCTTTGGCCTGTTACTCGCTGTATAATTTAAACAGGAAACACTTTATTTGTTTGAATGACACAGTATCATACCTTTTGAGAATTTAAGCGATGCTGAGTTTTTTTCTCAGAAGAAAAGTAGTGACTAAATCCACAAAGTGAATTTTAAGGGAATAATAAATCCGCCTTTGAACTATTGTGCTAGCTCGTTAGCTTGATTTGTCGCAAACGATGCTAGTGTTCTTCTTCTCTTTCATCAGACTTTCGCCACATAGAGATTGTAAGTGCACTGCTGCCCCCTCTGGTAAACTCTTATATATTCGTGTTTGTTATCAATGTGTTACTGGTGGTCTGTCTTGACTTAAATATTTCAGTACGGGCCCTTGAAATAGGTGGAGTTGATTTATTAGCGTCCTGGCACTTTGATTTGGTACACGGTTGAAGGTACACCCCTTGAAGAAATAGGACACTTCAGATATTGCAGTACAACATGAATCACCTCACTTCCTGTACCTTTGTTTCCCAAATTTATGTGTAACTTCACACTAAACCCAACCCAATATCCAGAGAATCCTATAGGAGGAGGGGAGATTTGAGCAAATAAACCAAATGTCAAAAAAAGATTTGGGCATATTTCTAATAATTAGATTTTAGGCATAGAATTCTTCACACAGCCTGTATATAACATGTCTTCTATTCTTTTCTCTGAACAGTTTCTGATTATCTTTTTAATCCATAACAGTGGACTGTTTTAGAAAGATGGGGTGGGGTTTTGAGCCATGATCCCTGTGAAATAATGAATCATATACTTTGTATCTTGACTTGAGCTTGTAATATTTCCCACATAGCTGCTAAGCTTGTGTGACACTTGATTGTTTACAGTTGCAATTTCATGCTCACATAGTAATTCAGTGAATTTTAATATTTATTATGCATTTTTTTTAAGCTTTTAGTCAAATTTAATTGAATCTTGAAAGTTTGGTTTATTCTGTTTGTTAGTTTATTTGTCAATCAAACAGCAGCCAGTGGAATGGGCCAGTGAGGTCATGTGGAGACTATCTCAGCAGGGCCTGACGATGTCACATCCAACCAACAGCGTCCTGTGTATGCTGGTTACCATAGATACCGTGATCAAGGGCTACACCCACAAGCACCTGCAATCAAACTAAGCAGCTGATCAAGGAAAGTGAGTATATTACGATTTACTCTTATTAGGAGTGTTTTGGCACATAATGGTTTGATATATAACATATTACATAAATATTAATACAATGTGATTGACTTTGTGTTAATGATGTGGTCATGGTGATATTTGTGTATTGGGTCATCAAAGCTGGGTATCGACAACAGTGGAAATTACAAGAGATGCAACCTAACAATAGCCCTGTATTTTGAACTACCACTTCTGTGTGAAAACCTAGCCCTGTCTTTACTCACACTTTGCATAGCTGTTGGACAGATATGTGGGAAGAAGAGGACTGTCACTTCTTTCTCACAAAAACTGACAAGGACTCAAGAGGACTCTGCAAGACCTTGACACGCTCTTTCAGACCGACAAGCCCATTTTTTGTCAGTGATCTAAACATGTGGGACACAAAGTCTCACTTTAAATCTCAGGTAATACGTGGTATGTTTCTGTCTATTTAGAGTGCAATCAAATATTTCTTTCAATTTTGTATTTTTCTATTGCAGGCCTCATCATGGTGTGGTACTGCAAGTGTCTCTGGGTCAGGGTTTTTGTCCACAGCCAGCTCTAGGTGAGAAGATGTGTTGAGCAGTTTTTCAACTACCTTACTGTATTATACTGTAGTATATGGTGTTCTTTAGTTGAAAGAGTCGCTCTGATGTGTTCCAGCTTTTCTGGTGGCTTCAGAGAGACTGGCCCAGGTGTCAGACGATGGCAGTCATTGTCCAGTCTTTCTCCTGGGGGTGCTCCTCGACCCATCAGCCCGTCCCCGGGGGCAGGATTGCGGGCTGCCGTGGAGGACAGTGGCTGTAGACGGGCAGAACTGGTGCAAAGGCTGCGCCAGGCTCACGAGCGTCTAGACACCCAGACAAATCAGTTGAAGAGCAGAGACCGGCAGCTGCACCAGAGCGCTAGCACTGCACAACTGCTAGACATGAAACATAAGGTAAGCAACTACAAAAAACAAGGATTGATAACACAAATTACAAGTTGTCATTTACATTTTTTGTTGTTGTATTTTTAATAAAATACTAAATAACATACGGGGACAATTATGAAATTACTAACTATAGTCCAGTAATAACTAATAATTACCCAATAACAGTAATATACCAGGAATAAATGTAAACAATATACAATAATTCCTACTATAGTATCAGATCAGCTGTCTGTGCATGAGTTCTTAATGTTTGGGGTATATTACTGGTAAATTAATAGTTAATTTCATAATTCTTCCAGTATATTAATCCAGTATATTTCTGAAAATTACTATGTAATTAATAGCCTGTCATTTAAAGCGTTAATAAATAATTTAATATTTTTGCAAACAAATATATTTTAATAGTCCAAAGTACTTGAGAGATTTTTTTTGTAGCTTTTATTAGTTGGTTCCTTGACTGCCCTCATATTTGATCTTCCCATTTTGTTGTCATTTACTGGGATTCCTCCTATGATGGCTTCCCAGCAGCTGGCAGAGGCAGTGAGTGTGCTGGAGCATGAGAAGGCGGAATCAGAGATAGCCCAAGTTGAGGAGTGCAGACAGCGTGGAAGGCTACAAGAGAAGTCAGTATGAGAAAACTATTAAACCAAACACTTTTTTATTAAAATAACTGAAAATGGATTATTATAAACAAGTTCTTTTTTGAACTACATGAAAGGATCCTGCAGTTGGAGAGGGATATGATGAAAGTGAGGTCTACTTTGGATAAAGGAAATATTAACCAACCTTCGGTTGAAAAAATAGCCAGCAGGACATTACCTGTAAGTCAAGAGGGCTTTTACAGAGAGGTGTGTACAGCTGAAAGCCCAGTGAACAGTTTATTAACTTAAACAGCCGCATTTGCCACCTCTAGCATTTTTATACATGGATTTCATTCAGGGAATGCAGAAGTCTGACCAAGAGTTGTGCGAGCTGAGAGAGGCTTTGAGAGTGGCTGGAAAGAGAGTAAACAAGCTGGAGGAAGAGCGAATCCATGCCCTCCAGCAACTCCAAACTTCGAAAGAGGTCAGTGTAATGATATTAAAGGGACACTAGGCAACATTGTAGAAAACCGAAATTGGAAAGACTACCACCCTCTCTGCTCCTATTGCACCCCAGACATACAGAACAAACACATTTTTTTTACTGGCATCTGAAGGGGTGTTATGTAAATGTTATGATAATAATAATTTTAAAGTTGGTAGGTGCCTACTGCCCCTTTTAAAGTGATATCTAAATTCAGAGTAGAAGACTGTTGCCAGTCTAAATAAAAATGACACAACCCCTTAGTTTTTGCCTAATGTGCATTTTATTCCATCCATTTATTTCATGTCTAGTTTGTAAGGGTGTTTGTTTACTATCGGTGTACCCAGGCACAGAAAACACTGGCAAGTCAAATTGACGAGGTAAAACAGAGGCACAGCCACACAATGCAGTCCCACACTGAGGTTCAGGAGCAACTGAGTGAGGCTCAAAGCAAGCTTGGCCAAGCCTGCCTGGTCAGTTCCTGGACCCATGTTGATAACAATGATATTGCTCATCCTCAAATTAAATCTGAGAACAAATGTATGCTGTACATTTTAACCCCCGAAGATCATTTTCACACTTTTATCCAGGAAAAAGAGCACTTGCGCAATCAGGCGTTGATACTGGAGGAAAATATAAAAGATCTGAAAGCAACATTGTCTGGGGCTCTGTCAGAAAACGACTGCCTTATCCAGGTATGAAAATATATCTAAAACAGTGTGGGTTACTGTAAGTGAATTATGACTATGCTAATACAGCAGCCTATATGATATGGTTATGCGCAGGCTTTTTGTATAAAACATCTACAGGAGAAAGCAGAACTGTACCAGAAGGTTAAGAGTCTGCAGCTGGAGAAGCCACAGCAGGGCAGGGAGGGCTTCACAGAAGAAGTGTGTGAGCTCACGGACCAACGGGTGGAAGGCGAGTCCTACAACAACAAACAGGACCAGAAAATGAAAGAACTGATGTCTCTCAGAGAGGTTGGAACCCCTAAATGGAAATCAAGTTCACTTCCTTTGGTTTCATCCTCCCTACACCAGCAATCTTTAATCATTGTTGTGTCTTAACAACAGGTAAATGAAAAGCTTACAAGTGAGCTTGAAATGGCCACGCAAAAACTAGAGGTCTCACAGGAACAGCTGCTAACAGCAGAGAAGGTTATTGGAACAAACCAGATTAAAGCTTTTCATGCAGAGCGAACCCAGTCGATTGGAGAAAAAGAGGAATTAATGAGAAAAAATAATGAATTTGGACATGCAGATGACGAGATGACGGCAATATGCCACAAGCTCAGGTGAGATACACAAACATTGGTCATATTGTAGCTGAGAGGAAGTATCTTTCATCATGTTACAACTAACCTAAAAAACCTTTCCATCTCTTTTCAGAGAGTCTTGTGATGCTCTGAAATTAGAAAAACAGAAGTTGCAGGACCGTTGCCTCTGTTTGGAGTCAGAGGTCCTTGAAAAGAATGTGGAGCTTCACCTTAGGTTGGAGGAGTATGAGAAGCTGGAGGTGGAGAGAACCCAGAGCATGGAGAAGCTCAGAGCTGTGGCCTCACACTGCAATGAGAAATGGCAGAACGCTGCCTTGTCCCTACTCTCCACACAGAGGGAACTAGAGGAACTCAAGCAGAAGGGTGCAGGAAATAAGGTAAGACTGTGTGTTTAATGTGCTACTATGCACTGCCCAGATGTGGTAATGTAAAGTAACATAAAGGATAAACACCCTGATTAAGTATTATTTTGAGGAATGTTTACTTACTCAATTATTTATCTTTCCGTTCACTTTTATTTCACTATCTTTCTAAAACATATTGTATTTTTTTATTCCGTTAGTTACACAGTTTACCAGTGACAAAACAAACATCAGTGGAAAATGATTGTTTGCTTGGACTTAATTTTGACTACAGAAAGATGTATTTAATCCATTTATTGTATTTCATGTTTATTATTTATTATTATAAGTACCTCAGCATTAATCATTAAGAATATCTGTGTAAAAGAAGCCTGGTTGCTTTCTTACTTTTTTACTTAGGTACATTTAATATTAGTACACTTATTAACATACACTATAAATATTTAATCAAGAAGTATGTAATGGGTTATCAACACTTTTGAGGTATTTGTACTTGATTATGTTTAATAAATACCCCTACCTGTGCCAATAACTGTCTCCTATATGGTCCAAATCAATACATCCAGCATCAATATGCAGATTCATGGCTGGCTGCTGAGGTCCAAAGACTTCAGGAGCAGAGACAGAGAGACCTGTGAGTGTTAAAGATGAAGTGAAGAACTGCTGCCCAAATTGTATAGAATAAATATTATTTTACAATGCATCTTGTCCTCCTCAGAGAAGAAATTAAGAGTCTGTTGCAGTGCAAAGGCAAAATGGAGATGGAGCTAAACAAAGCCAAGGTCGTGTATCCCCTGTGTATCCATGGCTTGGAAAGCGGTAAATTTATTTAAGTTGCATAATTACATGTACATATGTTTACCTTACATATACAGAAACCCTCTGATTTGCTGCTGAGGGTTGAGCTTGATGCATGTAAACAAGAACTAGAGCTGGAGAGGAGCAGGAGTCAAACACTGCTTCAAAGATTTAAGGGCAAAGGCAGAGGTAAATATACCTTCCCTCCAGTGGTACTTTACTCACCAGATGATTTTCCAGACTCCCAATGCTAGCAGTCTGTGGCTATGTCTGTAAATATAACTTTGTTTAAATACTGAAGCCAGTGGGTTCAGTAAATATTCCAGCAAACACCAGGGGGCATCTTTCTCCTTCTTTGTATTTGTCTGCAGGTAATGAAACTGTGCTGACGCTAGACAAGGGTATGGTGACTGAGTAAGTGTCTACTGGCTCCCACAGGATTCTGAAATCCACACTATTTTCTGTTGTCTATTGTCTGCCTCTTCACAACACTGCCCTTCTTTCTGCCCTTCTTTCACACTCAGCATGTTACCAGAGATGTCTCCCACATCCAATTTATTTTGCCAGAAACCTTCAGACTTCAACAGTCCAACTGATTCCTCCCAGGTAATTAATCTCCAACAGTCTTTGTCAGTTATATAGCATTAATGGTCATATTTCAAAACCGACACACAAATGTGGATTTATGCACTGGAGTTCAAGGTACAACAAATTAATTTAGTTAGCAATCAAACATAGGATCAAACATGTGTCATTAAACACTAAAAATTTTATTTTGGGCATAATATCTTCCCTCTATTTGTCCCCCTTCCGTCTCTATATATGAACCTCATGAAGTTAAAGGAAACGGTCTCTGGAGACACTGGTCTAGCAGATGTAACCGCTCAACTAGAAGGTACATGATTCTGCTTTAGAAACAAGCGAAGATCGTCCGCCGATCTTAAAAAAACACCTTTTATTCGAAGCCTACATTCAATATAGCATGTATAATAGTATTAGTATCTCTAATAGTATTCACTTTATCTCTTCTTGTTTCTTTGCGGTGCCAGAGAGCACCAAGAGAGCCAACCAGATGCAATGGGAGAAAGAACAGGTAATCCAGAGGCTGCAGACGCTAAGGCTTCATCTGGTAAACAAGAAAACACCCAATGTGGAATGCTGAAAGGGTTGAAATGAATAAAATATAATAAAATATATTACTACTTTTGTACAGGGTAAAAACGAGGAACCGTCTCTTGAAAATAAAATTGATACGCCTGTCTGTCCAGTTAATATCGACCCAAACACACAGAGAAGGATGGTTGCTGAACAGGTACACAATACGCAATGTGTGCCACAATAAGATCTAGAATATTTAGCTTTCATTCATTGTAACACACAGATTTCATGTGGGAAATATCATATTTCTAGTTAAAAAAACTGTTTAAGGAGCGAAAAGAGCTGGGATACCCCCCGACGGCTGTGCAGACTGTGGGATGTTCTCAACCAGACATGGAGCCAAAGTCTGACGTTCTGAAGGTCAGATGTCCTATTTTTTATCCAGGGGAACTGATAAATATAAAATGAATTTATAACATTTATTCATAACAGTGTTGAAAATACTTAACTTTGTAACTGTAAATAATGGAACATCTATGTAAAAGCTATCTGATCTATGTCAATTCTAACATTGGGACTCATAATGACAATTTTTCCTTGCCTGATGGGAGGAATAGGTGAAGGGGGTGTCGTTTGTTTCCATGTGAAATGTGGACCTGTGCAGCCCTTTGAGACTGTAATGTGGTTAAGGGCTATAAAAATAAACTTGACTTGACTTGACTTGAGCTTAACTTGCATGGCCACATACACAAGATAACTGCATTATATTAATGAACATCAGTAGACCTGAGATCTATACTATATGCACAGTAACTGTAAGTCATGTTTCCTTTTTGTGTCTCAAAACGCCTCGTTGACAAATTGCAGAGCCAAAGGTCCCGACAGCAGGAGCGTCTAAGGGAATGGGAGTGGCAGCAAAGAGGAGGCCTGGAGCCTGTGTCTGAGGAGGAGGAGGTGGAGGACTGGCCACAAGGGGATGAAGGTGAAGAGAAAGAAGTGGCTCAGCACAAGGAAGAGCTACATAACAATATCAGCCAGGTTGGAGATTCTGTCATAATATGAAGGGGGGGATAATATGCTATTAGCTGCTAACGCTTATGTGTCCATTCTATGGAAATTCACTCCATGCTATGATGAATGGCAGAGTGATCAATGGATCATTCCACGGATAGATTATGTTCTGAAACATACACCCTAGCATTCCCCCTGAACTTCACGAGGACTGCATTTCATACACACTCACAAGCATATGTGCGGATACAGCACTAATCCCAAATCCTGCTTTAATCAATGAGCACACAAATGCGGGGAGGGGTGGCACAGGGGCACCCAGCAACCCCTTCAACACTGTGTCCAACGCAGCGGGACTATAATCTCACACGAGTAGATTATCAAACAGATTGGAATCCGAGAAGTGACCCGGTCAGAAATGGAATGGAACCGACTCTTCCACAAATAGGAGATAGTTGTTACAGCGTAGTATTGGTCTGAAATATATCATTAATTACGTATGATTTGGATGTATGAGAAAAAAATATTGAATTCAACCTTCGAACCTCCAATGTTTATTTTTATATTGTTTTATATTTTTTATACTTCAGGGTTTATTTTTATTTGTCTAGTTGAAACCTGCAGATATTGTGTGATAGATAATCATCAGCGCTAAAAAACAATGGTCTCTTCTACCAGATGACTTCTAGGAGTCTGGTGAGCAATCTGAAAGAGAAAACTGAGAATCTCCTGAGAGGTGAAATTGTGTAATGCTCAGTGGAATGAATAGCATATAGATGTGGGCTGTGTGTTGTGTCTATAAACAGGGGCGTATCCACTATTGTCTTACACAACTGGAAAAATTGATGCAGTATGCTATTTAAGAAATACGGTAAGAAACATACATTTGATTGACTAATAAACCGAGTGGATACGTCCCTGGCCCTTTATCGACCTGTGCTTTCATCTCTCAAATGTACTTCCTGTTTTGACATAAATTAACTTGTCTGTTTAAAGGGACTCTTCGATTTGTGTTTGGGATTGAATCTCTGACAGCATATTTATGCCTCTCCCACAGTGCTGAGTGTATCATATTCCTCTCTACCCTCCCCCTATAGAGCTCCTAGGTTCACATTGTTACCCCAACACCGTTGTGAACAGTTGTTTGTACCTTTAACACACGCCTCTGATTGTTTTCTCTTTTTCTTTAGCCAAGATAAGGTTCCTGCAGCCTAAACTAGACTTTAGAAAGGACCTGCAGGAGACGTCAACCCAAGATGGAATATTTGAGGCAAGACTTGTGGATATCGGCAGCCCTGATGAGGATGAAGAGAAGGAAGAGGGCAAATAGAGCACTTTCTTAATTGTGCTATTTCACAAGCATATTACCAGGCATTTCATTTAATGTTTTTTATAGCTTTCTTACCTTCACCCGTAGACTAGTATAAACAACTGAAAGTGCACAAGTGATTTCTGTTCAGTGGTGTAAACCCCCTAGTCTTTTTTTAGCGGTCACAGAATAAGATACCTTTACATTTTGTTTTAGTGCTATAAAATAGCTACAAGAAAAAATGACAGAGTTTTAGTTTTACCCAGAAGTTTCAGCTTGCTGCTTTCGTCAAATAGGCCAATAGCTTGGCTGCAGCTTAGCTTCTCCCAACACTGCATCCTTCAAAAAATATTGTATTGAGTGATGAAAAGTAAAATACACTGGCAATTGTTTGACCATTTATTTAGACAGTAGTGTTAATACCAGTCAAAAAGCTACAAAGGCTAGCCTACTTTAGACATAAACTGGCTAAACTGGTGAATTCACACATAGGCTACTGTAGATTTGAGTACAGTAGTGTAAACTAGACTGTGTTACTCACACATCAATTAAATCACAATGCTTGAAATGCCATCGTAATGATTGAGCATCAAAAAGCAACAAAACCATATTACTATATATTAACTATATGGAATCATGAAATTTCAGGGCTCTGGCCGTGTGATTTGCATTTCTTCACTATATAGTCTACTTTACTGAAGTAAATATCCAAGAGTAGAGATATTTACTGGCTTTGAAAGTGCTTTATCCATTATGTCACTTTCATATAAACTTGAGTCCAGCACAAACAGTTAACTGTAATGCAATGACATGCTGCCTTTTTACAGCCCATTTTACGTAGGCTACAGTAGCCTGTATTCTGTAATAACAGTTCCAGTTTACAATGTTTATGATGCTGCCCACTCACATCTAAACGCCCTAGAAGTTGTTCTGGTTGTTGTTATGGTATACTTGAAATGTGGGCTTGTGAAGCCGTTAAAGACTGTTGGTTATAAAAATAAACTTGACAATACCCTAACAGCGTATTGCACAAAATAAACAATGGTAAAATGTAATCCAGTTCTTTGTTGACCTGTAGTTGCTTAGATATTTGCTCATCAGGGGGATAGGGCGAATAAAGCCATCACCAAAGATTACCTACATTGTCCAAGCTTTGCATAGTCCACTCCCACCAGTGTGACTGCATTCAGGCCTGAGCCACTGGGTCCAAACTAGGTTTGAATCTACAGAATTCTTGCATCTGAAAGTGGGAGAGCCCTACAAAGATTCTGTTTGTAGGGTGTGCCACTGTGCCCTTTCTAGCTGCCCCTGACTGCACATATCTCTCCAGTGGGTGCGTCCTGCCTCTGGGGCCTCTGAACCAATAAGAACTCGACCGAGCACTGTGTTTGTGGAATTGACCTGATTCTGGCACACAAGAGAGAAGAAGACTTTACTTGGTGTGATAGTTTACATGTATGTTAAAAGCAATGGATGTATGTTCTGTAAATGTTTTTTTTTAAATACAGGCTGTCTGAGGTAGTTCCTACCCATATGACTATAAACTCCAGCATTAGAGGCAGTTGACAGATGTCTCCTGGGGGTAGGTCAAATAAAGAAGAAGTGTTCCACACTGTGCTGGACCCTCCTTTGTTTATTCAGGTGTCAATCACGACTCCCTCGTGGTGCAGGTTGATCAGCAACTGGTAATCTATAGGAACACAAATAATAACGGAAAGGAAAATTAAAGTGATATTAAACTTTTGACTAACCCATGACTCTCTGTCTTTCTTAACTCAGTACACACACATTTGGAAAGATAAGTCTTTAGTTAGAAAAAATAAATTCAGAATGGTAACTTCAGAATACATACAGTGCTACCAGCAGAGACTTCGATCAGCTTCGTAGATGCGATAGAAATGTGTTTTTGAGAAACAACGCAAGAAAATGTTTCTGGTTCATTTAAAAGCATGACCAAAGCATTTTTTCACACCTCCCTTCTCTGGGAGTCTACGCGTCAACATGCAGACTTTTATTGAGGTGAGAAAGCCACAGAGTTGAGGGCTTAACAAAATTATTTTGCGCTCTTTTAAAAACCAAAACTCAAACATGATTCCAACATACTGTGTAACAGTAGACTAGTAAATAAATTGTTGCAAATCCCATAACAATGTTTAAAATATTTCATCATCATAATAAATTCAATAGTATGTACAGAATAATTTTATAATAGAGAAATACATTAGGCAATCAATTCACCCAATGTCATGTAACAAAAATGACATTAAAATCTAGAAATAATGAAGAACTTAGAATCAATTTACTTGGTGTAATTTAAGGTAATATTCATTATATTCATTGTGGCATGTCCAGTTAATACTTATGATCAACGAATGTCAATTTCAGTAATATGCTGATGTAATTACAATTAGGTAATTTAGCAGACGCTTTTATCCAAAGCGACTTACAATTACATGGAGCAGATA
The DNA here is from genome assembly GCA_025447815.1 of Percopsis transmontana. Taxonomy (NCBI): domain Eukaryota; kingdom Metazoa; phylum Chordata; class Actinopteri; order Percopsiformes; family Percopsidae; genus Percopsis; species Percopsis transmontana. Next base: position 31,070 of record JAOEHI010012229.1, read on the forward strand.
GGGACTGGTCATCTTTCTCAAGGATGCTTACAGGGAGGCCAACTCTGGGGTTCAAACTCCTGACCTTCTGGCTGGGAGTCCAACACCTAGACTACTACACTATCCTGCCCCCCTATTATTATTGTTGTGAAAAGCAGGGGGGGGGGGGGGGATGGGTACCAGTGATGCAAATGTAAGATCTGTGGCACAAGGAAAATCTGCCTAAACATGCAAGTGGAGACCAGCACCAGATCGGCTGGATCAGAGATCCAACATTTGGAAGGGATTGGAAATGTGTCTGGAGGATTGTGAATAGTGAAAGAGGGATTAAACCACAATGTCATTAAAATAAGGGATGATCTCTTGCCACACTGGTCCTGTAAGACATTATTTAATCCCCAAACATCAAAAGCAAACACAGAGACTTACATTCACCTCAGTTCATCCCATGCATCTTTACGTAATGTTGCTATGCATTTCCGGATGCACTCGATAAGCCTGTATTTCGTCACCTTTCTGTTGCCATACATATTGTCCACATAGGTTAGTTTTACCTGCTGCAGCCTGCATGGGGGTCAGGCTGGCTAGGTTGCCATGAGGACCATGACTTTGATGCGGAGGGCCAGAGTTTGATACTTAAGCAGAATGAGAAGTTTACCCGACATCTCTAGTGGGCAGCTAAGTTCTTTGCTCATGACTGTTTCCTGGCAGCTCAAAACCTGGTGTCAAATGTTCACAGATAATGCAGCCAGGAGTCCATTGAGATCACTCAACTGGTATTTTGTAAATGTGTGTGCTGCTACTTTATGCTGCTACTTTATGCTTAATATACAGTACATATGTTGTATATGAAAAGCCTTACTGCCACTAGGATACATACTGTAGGCCATGCTTACTGTGTGTGACTCCGAAAATA
>JAOEHI010012239.1:0-31963 GCA_025447815.1 Percopsis transmontana
TCGCACGCTCGCACGCACGCACGCACGCTCGCACGCACGCACGCTCGCACGCACGCACGCACGCACGCACGCACGCACGCACGCACACACTCAAGCCAGAATCTTCACAAACAGACCTATACACACACACACACACACACACACACACACACACACACAAGAAGGAACCTGTTATCAAAGGCCTGTCCTTCTGGCAGGTTGCCAGGCGAAACGTGCTGAGGCGAACACTAATCCACTTTAAATTACAACGCCACTGAAAGCCTGCGACCACAGACAAATATTGATACGGGGTCATTAGTCAATTATGGCGGGGCCTCCCGCCGAGTGATCAGAGAGGAGGACAGAAGACAGAGGTGGCCAGACAGGAGGGAGGGGTCAGCGAGGAGGAGGAGGAGGTGGTGGTCGAAGAAAGGGATTATTAGGCATTAGGCAGCATTTGGTGAACTGCTCACTGCCGCTGCCAAAGACAGAGAGAGGGAGACTCTCTCTCTCTCTCTCTATCTCTCTCTCTCTCTCTCTCTCTCCCCCCCCCACACACACACCAAGAGAAGCCTTGGCCCCAAACAGCCTCAACCAGCAAAGGGAGCTAGCTTGCACCCTGCCTAAATAGAGGAATGGATCAAATAAAACCAATGGATGCGTAATTCTCTTGTCCGTCCTAGTCTAGCCTATCACCAAGTGAATATTTGTCATCATTTCGGCCTCATAATCTCCCTATAAGCCACACCAATGTGCCTTGCACCTGAAGCAGCTCAACCCACAGTTGTGAAGATGAGCTTCCTGGTGTGGTGCATGATGGGTAATGGGTGACCCTTTCACTCCACAGCACATGCAGTGTGGTCAGCTAGGAAGGGGTGTTTGTGCCTTCTCACAAAACGTCATCAGTGATGAATTCAAAAGCCATTGACTTTGTAAACTGTTCTGAGCTTGATGTTATTGTACGTGTATTTTATGACAGCTGCCTTCGAGAAGGCCTGCTGCTTTTATGAAAGATCAGTGAACTATGTCATCCAGGGTGGCTGTTAAACGCCAGTCCAGTATTTACAATATATCGGTGCCTGGGTACTTTGATTAGACCTTTTGGACATAGAACATTCCAGAATTGTCATTCCATCTAGTTTTATAAGCACGGAACGTTATCGAGGTTTAAATATGTATGAGTTTTCACTTTTTATCTCTCCCCCCCCCCCCCCTTTTTTTTATATATTTTTTTTTTTACAACCGTGAATAAATGCATGCTTGACTGAAACAACACAAGCTGTGTGGCAAGGTGCTAAGTATAATGACGCATAAATGTTTTAGGATCCATAATGAGCTCTCCATTTCCCTTAGCCTCTTGTACAGTCTCATGAAACTGTCACTAGTTTTTAACTGGGGAAAATGTGCATTACACTCCATTTGTACAGAAATAGTGATATTCTATTGTATTTATTTAAAACAAAACAGGGTGCTTTGAGATTTAACAAAACTACCAATAATTATTCCAGCCGAATGTGGTATATTTCATTTGTATTTATTTTCCTTTAGCGCTCATTTGAAGGTCAACTGAAACGATTAATATACACATTAAACTCGCCACCAGCCTGAGTAACGGTCCTTTGTGCAAGCCTCATCTATGCTTCTATGGATTATGTCAAAGTCAAACACCCTTTGTACAACCAAAGAAACCATCTGTGGCCATATTTCTTTGTAATATCCCTTTTTAGTGGTTTCATCAACTGTACTGTGCTGTTCAATTTTTCCCATTTTAATGATTAAATGGTGACTCTCCAGTGCTTTCACATTTCATTGTCTTCGCCACTGACAGACAGACAGACATGCACCGGTCGTGAGTCGCTAGGGTTACTGTTCTTTGATTGACGGGCCCCTGCCTCAGCCTAAGCTACAGTGCGAGCTATTTTTATTATTCTATGATCTTCTAAGGCTGTTGTGAGGCCACAGCGAGGGAGGAAGGGAGTGTTTGTGGTGAGGCAGAGCACAGTTCTCTTAACCACCGTGGGACCAGAAGGGGTTCATGAGGTTTTGTTTTAAGTATAATGTGGCTAGATGGAAGCGGTTTGGGGTTTACTTGTTTGTCTTTTTGATATAGTGGTGGGATGTACACAATTGAAAGGCCAAAAAAAAAAAGTCAATTATTCACTTGTTTTTAATTGTGGTAAATATAAGAAATATGGTGCTGAAAAAGAGAAAAAAGTATTTTATAATGTGTGTAAGTAATTTTTTTTTTTTTTAAATCATGGTTTCTGTAATATATAATCTTTTTTAAAACAGCTATTGGACTCCCTTGTTTGTTTTTAAATGCCCCTTTACAGTGTTTATGTAAGGGCTCCTGGGAGTCTTGGTACTGTAGGCTACTTTGAGTACAGTTTTCAATGCGTGTTAATCTAAAAGAAAGCAGGGCTCTAGCAGAACACACACAGAGTGGACCAACAGTAGATTGGTTGCAGCAACATGGTTTTAACAACGGAGATTGGAAGCAATAGGGTTTGGCAGCAAGGTTGAACCTCTAAGTTCCCGTCCTGGTTTTGATTTATCATCATTTTGAAATCTGACATATACAACTAGTTCTCCGACAGCTGAGTGGTTAGAGACCCATGTAGTAGGTGGCATTTACAACGTTCCAAGAACATTTAAAATCCAACACCTACGGGGGAAAAAACAATTCAAGGGCACACCATTAAAGCTGACATGTGGCTCCTGGCGTCGCAAGACGTGAGCTTGCATAAATTATTTTTAAACTGATTTGCCTGAAGAACTAACACCCATCGCCACTAGCTGCCTACATGCCTAAAGTGAATAAAATAAATGTTCTACTCCTTTTATGAGCATGTGTATTATTTACAGGTAGGTCTAGGCCAACATAAAACTTGTTATCAAAGTATTTTATTTGTATTTAATACCACAGTTTGCACTATATTACACTGTAGAAATTTAAACATTTACAAAGCATAATCAAACCATTGGCCAGTAAACAATTAACTCTATAAAAAAGGCACAGCAGGAGCTGGCTTCTTATTTGTCTTCATCGTGATGGACAGCTTAATTAGCCAATGAAAAGTCCACCTAATGGAGAGACAAATGACTTATGATAAGGCAGCCGTTCTTCAACACGTACTTTGGTTAATGAAGGTTTAGCTATTTTAACGGTACCTGTCACTTCAACGGTGGCGCCTGTAATGTAGCGAGAGTCATCCGACGCTAGGAAGGCACAGACGTCTGCCACTTCTACAAGTCACCCGGGGGGAGAGGCGGAGAGGGGGAGAGGGGGAAAGACAGAGTGATGTGTGAATGGGATCGGATAAGGTGCTGAGAGATTAAATTCAAGTAACAAGTATGTACATATACTGTCGATCGGAGACATCTGTGAATACGTTTAGTGTGGCAGCACTGCTACTCATTCACATTGTGTCAGTTATCTGACGGGGTTGTCTAGCTACAACTACTGTACACCTCACACGTTCAGGGCACCCTGTATTGACGCCGACTTCATGTGATAAAGCAACTGGGAAAAACTGTAATAACACAATATTTTTCCACACTTGTTGAGCTCTGTTAATAAATAATGGGATTCAAGAGAGAGCTTGCTACTGCATACGAACATACATACGAGCACTAGTCTAATACTAGCCATCCACCTACCAGCCGGCTGACCCATTCTTCCCAGAGGCACTAGGGACGTCATCTGTAACGCACAAACCAATTTATTTATTTATTAATTTATACCAAAAAGATGCTATTGTTCATGAAGCCCCAAAATTAACGTTTACTTTATTTATCATTATTACTGGGCTACCTATAAAAAGGCACTATTTATAGGGGAGCAGGAGCAGTGTTGCAAAGAAATGTCCACCGTTAATACTTTTTGTTTTATGAGTTTTAAATTGTTTTTCAGTGAGTGCACTGAGCTTGCCTGCAAGAAAAAAATAAAATCATTACTTTAAAACATCATTTTCCTTCAGTTTATACATATGTAGCTTTTCCCAGTTGTGTGGTACCTTGCTAATAACTCTCTCTGGTACTTTGTCTGTCATGGGAGTAGCGATAAACCCCGGTAGCACGCAGTTACAGCGAATCCCATACCTGGAGGACAGAGAGGGACGCTTAATGAAGCCATTTACAGATGTCACAATGTGCCAACTACTCATCATTCATATTCATCCATCTGGAGGTGCAATAGCAGGGTGCTCCAGGTTCACTTGACCTGCTCAGCTCCTTGGCTGCAGTCTTGGTCAGCCCCTCCACTCCAGCTTTAGAGGAGGCATAGTTTGCCTGGCCAATGTTTCCCACCTGAGAAGAGGCAGGCGCAGATAAACGGCAAGCGAAACCAGCTTCTCCTTCTTTAATTAAAGACCTTGTGAAGACAGACAGCTGTCTGACGGAGGCGTGAACACGGGACATATGACGCCGTCCTGATGATTCGTTTTTGTGACATCACAAACGGCAACAGCAGAGCACCTTCGACCCGAGATGAGGCCTACCCTAGCTAGTTATCTCAGACACCTGTATGGCCTTCACACTGTTTATTTGGAGACAAGGCAGTGGCAGAACTCCCATCCTGGATATAAACCAACATTTGATACATTTAGCAAACACTCCTCCGCTGTCTTCTCTGCCGTCTTCGTGGTATTTCATGTTGTACCTTGGTCTTTTCGTTCAGTTTCATGCAAATAAAACTGTATGAAAATTGATGACAAAGTTGATCTAATCTTTTCCTTTTTCTTGTCAAATACAGAACCTCAAATGAGCTGCTCTTGTGCTCAACAAACCGTTTGGGCTTCAAATCCCCATTCTATCCTACTGTTTAGCACATGGGCGCCAATGCACCAGTGTGTGTGCGTGAGACGTCACTTTAATGAACTAGGCTCTCACCTTGCCCACAATGCTGCCCAGGGTCACAATGGATCCCTTGGGGGCACCACAGGCCACCAGGGCCTTGGAGACAGCCTGAGTGACGAGGAAGGTACCCTGGGAGAGGAGGATGAGGAGGAGGAGGTGGTGCGCATTTAGAGGGGGCGAAGTCGGCCATCTTTACAGTGCAGTGTGAAGAGAATGAATCAAGTAAATGCTACTGCAAGACTCCTTGCCCTGCTGGTCCCTTGGGCCCCCGTACCTTGAGGTTGACCTGGATGACCTTGTCAAAGTCTCCCTCCTCCATCCTGAGCAGGAAGTCATCCTGGGTGACACCCGCCGCGTGGACACACAACGAGGGGGGGTGGAAATACCGACACTGGGGACGGCATGGGAAGAGGAGGGGGTTGTTGTTTTAAATAGAATAATAGGATTAGATATATAATAACTCTAGTCCTATAATAGGATTAAGGTTAAGAGCTGTTTTGGCATGCATGTGTAGTCTGTCAGTAGGCTATACAGTATAAGTACCACACACCTGTATACTGGTCACTAAATTCTCCAGGCTGCTCTTCGATGACACGTCCACAGGCGCGGCCATGTGAGCTTGGCCTTTAACGTCATGTGACAGGCTTCTCAGGGTTTCCTTGGCCGACTCCTCGCTAATGTCAGCCACCACTACTGAGGCGCCTTCTGAGGCAAACCGCTGGCACACCGCTCGGCCAATGCCGCTGCCCCCTCCTAGATGGTAAATAAACAACACTGTCACCTACCTGCAGGAGGGGACAGTAGGAGGGCCTATTTAGTCCGTAACGACCGCCGTTGAATTTCTATCCGCCTCTAAACAGCGCAGAATGCTCTTGGTGGACCCGGCACCACAAAGAAAACTAGCCTGCCAAAGATTCGTATGCTTCAGAAGATAAATACTTATCATAGTAAAATACAGTATTCTGCTTCCAGAAACTAACCAAAGTCCAGTTAAACTGAAATGTACAATCACCTGTGACAAGCGTCAACCTTGATATGAGTCTTCTGGTGGCTGCCATGATGGGTTGGTTTATTTGTACTTCTATTTTCTTTCACAAGATGGCGCCGTAGAACCACTTTTAATTGCAAGACCGCTCATTATTCCCCTTTCCTCTTCGGCGTTTTAAAACATCCACCATCCTCAAGGTTGCATTACTGCCACCCTTTGGCAACAACATAATCACTGCTTCATCTCGAAACTATTTGTATAAGCTTTACTTACTGTAACTCCAGACTGCATATTTACCGTTTAAATACTTTGCGTAGCCAATAACAATCATCACAGATTATTCAATTTTATTTGGATGAAATTAAAATTGAGAGTAGACAACATATGATATGAGTTAGAGAATTGACCTCGTTTAAGTTTACTGTAATTTTAATCAACCGTATACACACTAGGAACGTATGCGTAATTGACTGTGGTGTATCATATCAGACTCACCCCTTCATAATTTTAGCTTTAAAAACCCCAATACACTGCAAACATAGACACTAGGGGGAGCAATAATATATAACCAGTCTCAAATGTCAAGAAAAGTCACGCAATCACCGAAGAAGAACCAACATTTCGGTTTATTTATGTACAGATGAACGGTGGAGTAAAGTACAGAGGCATTTCAATTTCTGACAAATATCAGAAAAGTAAGACTAATGACAGCTATGGAGTATTTTTGTCTTCAAGAGAACAAATAAACTCTAAATTGGGAAAAGAAAAATCTTGACAAAGAAAAGAATGATAGAAAAAACATGCTTGTAAGTTGAAAGATCGACAGTATGTACACCTCTGTCATACAGACCACATTACCTTGCTCTGTACATGTTTTTTCAAAGTAGTATTTGTCGACAAAGCTTTTGATTCGTTTCAGCACTGAGGAAAATCTTCATCTCCACTCAAATTCCTCCTAAATAAATAATATATCTCCACACAAAATAACTCGTCAAACCATAAATCATAAAAAAAAAACACACCTTACAAAAATCACAACATTTGTTTAGTAGTACCACCATAACTCAAACAGTGCACTATTTTGATTCATCCACTGGTTGGTCGAGGTGAAATTTCTTGTAGAACCCAGAATATTGGACTAGTTGCCAGCCAAAGCGGCTGCTAGAATGGTCGTGCTTATCAGCTACAGCCAGAACTGGGACTGGAAGCTGCCAATCATTTCCAACCGGTGTTAGTTCTGTTTTGTCACGCCACAAATAGGGATCCTCACAGCCAAACAAGACTCAAAAGAAAACCTTTCAGCTGCCCTGGTTGACAAAGGCCAAGTTGTTTAAAAGTCAAACGCCTCCTTCCCCAGTAAAAATCAGTCAACCTGTGGGGCCAACATTAACTGGAGCGAAACACTGGCTAATGTCTACGGTTGTGTAAAACATAATAGCAAACAAAAGTTAAGGAAACAACACAGTTCAAAATACTCATGTGTTATGTCTAGAATACAAAACAGATCCAACTAAAAAAAAAAACAATTTCTGAAGAACCACGATGTTCTGTGGGCACAGGTGAGTGGACAAGGTGCGTCCTCACGATTTATTAGCAGATTGGTCACAAGAAGAAGCAACATTCTGTACGTTTACAGAGACAAACAGAAAGGTAATGATGGGGAAATGGCCAACATAAGAACAGAACAGGAAAAAGGAGTCAACTATGTCACATAGCCTTCCCGACGGGTACCAGAGTACACAAATATGCAGAGAAGCAGTATATGAGTATGCGAATGTACAACAGAGACGTCTGCCATCTCCACTCTATTGCATGCATTCTGTATTCTACTGAACCAAGGTGCTTGGGTACGCAGGGGGAACTTCACAAGGCTTGCGGTGCGAGGAGCTCGCAACTCACGCACGTGCGTGCAGACACATGCGTGGGTGCATACACAAACACACAGAGATACAAACACACACACAGAGATACAAACACACACTAGCAGGCAAACCCAAACGCACGCGCACACACATACACACCAGACATGGATACACCCGTTTCCCCTCTGCCCTCTTTGTTGTAAAAAAAAAAAAAACACAAAAAAACAAACAACAACAATTCTCTCCGCCAGTTCAACTTTCCCCAGAATCAGGGAATAAATCACCTACTTAAAATGCTTCTTTATGAAAGAAAAATATATATTGGTATTAACTGTACAAATTATCTATACAGTGTACAGATAGGGGGCGCAGTAAGACGAAAGTCTTCTCTGGAAATGAGGCCGATCCTGGCTCTAGCACCCTCATCCCTCCATCGCATGCGTCGCTCTTTTGCTTTTGAAAGAAAAACAGAAGATGGAGCGTCCCTCGCGCCGCCCGACAAGGCCAGTCCTCCACAGAGCGACGGGACCACTGGGGGGAGTCTTTCATTCCCATCCTTCCGTCCGTCCGGTAAGCAATGCATGGGCTGAAGGCAGGAGGGAGGCCCTTCACATCCCCCGGGTCGGAGAAGCTGTGATGCGGTCCGATCCGCCCCGCGGTTCTGCTGTCAGTAGTTCTACTACGCTTCAGTTTGCGTCGGTGGGGAGGGGCCTGGCCCCCCTCACCCGGAGTCCGACTCGCTTGTGTCGGAGGACGAAGAGGACGAGGACGAGGACGAAGAGTCCGAGGAGGAGCTGCTGGCACTCAGGCGCGACGGCTGGGTATTGGGCTCCGCTGCCGTGGGCTTCTCTGCTGGAGAAAAACAAACGCACCCAATTCAGTCTATGCATCCATGAAAGAATAGTAATACTAAGGAGCTTACAGAGGGGTTTCTTAGCCCGTCCATTATATTACAGGTTTTAGTCACAACAATGGGATTGTGCTACGACTAACAACATTAATAATAATACAAACATCCCAGACTGGATACTTGGTGGCCCACATCGACCAATATACATTTCCCTATTGGAACCCTGGCGGGGCATCTCTTAAGACGTGTGGAGGACCTACGCTTGGCTTTGGGGGGCTTCTTGCCAGAGTTGAGCTGCCCACTGACATCAATCAGCCTCTTCTCCAACTCCAACTGCTTCTCCAGGGCCAGCTCCTCGCGGGACTTGCCGGCTCCACCTTTCTTACTCACTAAGCACCAACGAGAGAGGACACCAGTCAGCAGTGTGTGGTGGCAGAAAGCATCGACTGGGCACCACAGGTCAGTCAAGCAACGGGCAGCGTGAATGCATACAGTCAGTAAAAGGTAGGCTTTTGTGGGGGAATGTCCATCACTACAGATAAAACCAGCTTGCGGCTACTGCATATCTGGCACGATATGTGGACTGCACACTGAAAGTGAAGTATCTTCTCATATCAGCCAATCGTTAATTTCCGCTCATACGTAGGATAGACTTTCAAAAATCATCTGACTGGAGAAGCAGTAGAATTTGATGTCCATGACAAGTTGCGTTTAAATTTGGCTGGTTTTGCAACCAACTGTTGAAAACAGTGGGTGGGGGTAACGCCCACAAGTCCACCTACGATGCTTTACATCACATTCAAACAGAAAGTGAATAGTGAGTAGATTTTGACATCCTCCAGAAGCCATACTGCAGTTGGCTGCCAACACATTAAAGGAACACTTTACCCTAAAAAAGGCATCACCATGTATGAATCACCCACCCCTCACAGCCTGGAATGCTGGAGGAATAAAGGTCGTACTCCCGCCCCCCTCTCACGGGGAAGCAAGCTCAAATATATGAAGTGTATTTCTACATTTATTCCATTTAAATAACAGCATATATATTTCACACATTTAACTAATTTCTATGAGCAAAATGTTGCCTTCTCCGTGAAGGGGCGACTCCATCATCCCAGGTTGTGATGGCTGAGCGCTAACTGACACATTCCTTGCGACATTTGAGTTTGCCTTTTAGCGGCCTCGCAGCGTATCCCCGGGCTACGCCCCCCCCCCCCCCCCCGGGCTACGCCCCCCCACCGCCCCGCCCCACCAGGCGGCTTACCGGGCTTCTTCCTCAGACACGTCATGACGTATCTCTCCAGCTCGCGCAGCGTGGACGGCTTGAGCGTCTCGAAGTCGATCTCGATCTCCTCGGGGTTGGTGTCGCGCAGCGAGGGCTCGCGGGCCTGGATGATGTAGACCACGCGGCCCAGCTTCTCCCCCGGCAGCTTGTTGATGTCCAGGCTGAGCTGCCGCTTCTCGTCGTACGACATGGGCACCGTCTCCTCCTCCTCGTCCGAGTCGTAGTGGGGCAGCATGGCCACGGGCTCCACCGGCACGCTGAGCGTCACGCCGCCCTTCTTGGACCTGGGGGGGAGGGGGGCGGGGGGAGGGGGGGGGAGAGAGAGAGAGAGAGAGAGAGAGAGAGAGAGAGAGAGACTAGTTAGCGGAAGGGGAATGTAGCTGCTCTTTGGAGAGTATTTGACGGTCAACTTCTTTATTTCCAATAAACAAACTTTTTAAACGGATAAGGGGGGGGGTCCACATTTTATGCAATGTTTTGTTAAGACAATGTCAATTATATTTTATTAATATTCAGTCATTTCCTGATCCGGGGCCATTTTTAATTAATACTAAAATTTAAAAATGTGAAAACTTCCACACCTCTTGCAATGGATAAAGCCACTAATCATCACGGTTGTTTTAAAATAAATACATAAATAAATAAAAATAAAAAACACTAATGCAGTTCCAACACATGTCCACAAGATGGCAGCACTCACTTGCTCTTGTTCTTCCTGCTGGGCGTCTTCTTGCTCTGTGTGGCGGGAGCCCCTCCTACTTTGCTCGTCTTGGTTTTGGAGCTTTTGGGGGTCTTTGGGGGTCGAATAACCTCCTCTTCGACCCGCCGGTGCTTCTCCTTTTCCGGTTTCTTCTTTTTTTTCTTGTCTTTTTTCTCCTTCTTCTTCTTGGGTTTGACAATTGGGCCCTGGGAGAGGGCGGTGAGCTGCTCGTGTACGGCTTTCAGCTGGGGGGGGGGGGCGAGGAAGAGAGGATTGGCCCATTCATATTTTGATCAATAGGAGTTTTACCTGGCTGTGTGTGTGTGTGTGTGCGTGCGTGCGTGCATACCTGCTCCTGCAGCTCTGCCAGGCGATTCGCCCGCTCCTCCTCGCTGTCGGAGCTCGGACTGCTCTCGCTCTCCTCACTCTCGCTGCTCAGCTCGCTCTCTGAGGAGGACGAGGAGGAGGAGGAGGACGAGGAAGAGCTAGGGGGCGCCGGAGGCTCGTCTGGCATCTTAGCGAAGCAGAACTCAAACACGTCCTGCGGATACCAAACAAACAGGGAGGTTAGGAATGCAACAAGTATTTGATCAAATATATATATATAAAAAAGGTAAAAAAATAAGATTTACAAATAAATAAATATGTAAATTCCTAATTATGGCAGATTGTGCACAGAGAAAGTACCATGTGAAGACAGAGAAATGGCAGCGGTCACCTGTAACTTCCTGGCCATGGCCACCACGTCGTGGTCAGGGGGGTTGTACTTATAGCAGTTGGAGAACATCAGCCTGACGTCTGCGGAGAACTGCTGCGCCTCGCGGTACTCCCTGCTGTCCATCTTCCTCTGGACACACACACACACACACACACACAGGGATTCAATATAGTGTTCAATATGCCTGAGATACTAGCGGTTTGTTTACGCTTGGAGACACACAGATGAGCTGAGCGACAGCTACCAGAGTTGGCAGAGATTGGCTGAAAGAAATGTCCGTCATAATGAAACTAAATCCCTTCTCATACTTGACCAATGTCATTTCACTGCGTACTGCAATTATACACAACGGTTCTTTAAAAAAAAGGGCCCAGGCTCATGGCTACGCGAGTTATCACGTTATTATCCTGCCGTTTGCCTTACGCACATGCTAACAGCAGGCATTCAAGGACAATACAAATACAAGGCACACAGCTATCCTAAGCTAGCTATCGTAAGCTAGCTATCCTGCGCTCGCCCACACCGCGTACCTTGATGGTGCTGAGGTCCATGGGCTGCTTGATGATGTCGTGGTAGTCATGGAGACCGAGCGTGGTGGCGTCCACGGGCTTGTAGAAGGGCCAGGCGTACGCCGCGTGCTTCTTGGACAGCAGCTCCTTCAGGACCCCGTTGCAGTAGCGCAGCTGCGGGCTCAGCTTGCTCCGCCGCACCGGCTGGGGCAGCATGGAGTCTGGCAGGTCTTTCTTGGGGGGCTTGATGGGGCGCCCGCTCACCCCCCGCCTCGCCCCCGGAGTTTTGGGCCCCACCATTCCTCCCCCCCCTCCTCCGTGGCCCATGCCCATGCCCTGGGCGAGGCCTAGGCCCTGGGCGAGGCCTAGGCCCAGGCCCGAGTTGTGGTCCACCCCCAGAGAGGTGAGGGTCAGGGGGGAGTCGTGGCCGCCGCCCAGGGTGATGCCGCCCACACCCATGGTGCCCATGATGGGCATCGCCATGGTGGTGGGCGTGGTGGTGTCCGCTTTCCGCTTCACACCCTTTTTCTGTGCAGGGAGAGAGGCCTTTAGCTCGCCTTCGTTTCAACAGAGAAACTAAAGACATAAGAGTTCAACTTGTCTATTTTAAGAACTGTGTCATTCTTCCACATTTTACATGTCCAGGGGTTCTCAATACTGCGGCTCCACCACCAGGGGTCACTTGAAATGGGGGGGGGTGGGTGTTGAGGTTACCTTAGCGGTGGGCTGTGTGGGCGGCAGGCCCAGCACAGCGGGGGCGCTCTGCATCATGGGCGGGGCGGGGGGCATGCTCTTGGTGCTCAGGAGAGTCTGTGGGGGGGTGGAGAGGAGCGAGTCGGGGGTTTCCGGGGTGGGAGGGGAGTACGCCGACTGGGACACCGCCGGGACCTGGTGGGCCGTCGTCACGCCGCCAGAGACTGGAAGGGAGAACAGGGGGGGGGGGGGGAGAACAGTAGCCGTGAGGAGGGGGGGACTGGTGCGGGGTGACATCATCGGCTGTGTTGCTATGCTAGTATACGTATGCGTTAGGCCTGGCTGCCTGCGCTCACCTGCGCCGCCTCGGCCTTTCCTCCCAGGCTTGCCTGGCTTGCCTCGGGGTGGGGGAGGGGGCAGCTCGATCTCGTCCTGGGGCATCTGAGCCACCTTCTGCAGGAAGGCCTTCTCCAGCGACTGGGCCATCAGCACTATGTCATCTGTGGGCTGGGGGGACAGACACACTCAGCAGTGGGCTTACTGATTCTACTAATGGCATTACATAAGGGGATGATACTTTTAATTCGCCTTTTTTTAATTCACATGGGAGCAAAATTATCTTTCTCACACACGACTTACAATTAGTACATTTGTCAACTGTTGAACTGGTTGACCACCAGGCCTACCTTGTTGTAGATGTAGCAGTTGGTGAACATGGTGTTGAAGTCCTGCATGCATTCGCTGGCGCTGCGGTAGTAATTGTTCTCCAGTCTCCTCTTAATGGTGCCCATGTCCATGGGCTGCTTGATGATCTTGTGATAGTCCTGCAGGGAGGAGGCAAAGCTAATCATTAGGCTGCCGCCCCACCCTGGCTCAGTAGCACCCCGTGACAATGGCGTCGCCTGAGAATGTCTGCGTGTGTTTGAATGAGGGAGGGGTTACCGATTAAGAGACAGGGGAGACAATGTTCAAGTTGGATTCAGTCCACTCATTTCTAATCCCCATCAACCACAATGGCTGGTAGACTCACTAGGCATAATGTACCACGGCATAACTTCTATTTTATATTGACAGAGGACGGAAGGGAACCTGTTTGTTCTGTGCGAGGGGCCCTGCCTGTGTGGCAGTTGGACACATAACTGTGGCACGCTCCCTTTAAAAAGGGGAGAGATGACCAAACTCCTTTGGTCCCAGGGACACGTGCAAGGAAGGGTGTGTCAACTTCATATACATCACTAAGAAAGCAGTGCTGGCTAAGATTATATTATCACGGACGCTTCAGTCACGTGTCAACCGTCAGAATAGTCACTAGGTCTTTGGCTAGTCTGGCCGGTGTCACTCACGGGCAGGTTGAGTTTGCCAGCGTCTACGGGTTCGTGGAAAGGCCAGGCGAAGTGATGCCTCCACAGGGACTTGAGCAGGACCTTCTGTAGGAACTGAAGCTGGTTGGTCATCCTCCCCTGCCGGCTGGGGTCTTTTACCGGGGGCTGTGGGGGTCCCGAGGGGGTGGTCTGTCCAAGGGGGGGGAGTGCCGGGCTCTCAAAGCCCTCGTAGAGCAGCGAGGGCTTGCGGATGCGTTTCCCGGCCGCGCCAGAGCCCTGGTCCATCGCTGTGACTCCCGCCAGGCCGACCTCCAACCCAATCAGGGAGCTGTAGGGAGGAGGACGATGACTGATCAATCTGCTCTAAAGAACTACCGTTACATGCAAAATATATATTGTTCATCTCTAAACAAAGTACCACTTAGTCATAATTGTATGCCTAACCTTGATCCAGCATCCCAGTTATCCTAATATTTGACCATTGTGTAAGAGGTCACTGCCAAACAACAAAGATTTCGGTTCATCAAAAAAATATGCGAATATGTTACGCAACTCAATAGGAATCAGTGCCAGGGTACGACTAATCAGATCGTTTTTAACTATAGCGGTTTGCCCATTAGTTCCTGTCACATAATTTTATGAGTCATCCATATTTTACCATTTATTGCATTATAACTTAATAGATGACTTGCTATGCACCTATAGCATACATTGCTACGACCAAGCATAATTTTAGACATAAACAAACAAAGGATTAATTGGTCTGAGATACAGAGCACTCCTGCCAATTCAGCACTTCCAGAAACTATGGGCAATGAACCTCTAATATCCTTCTCTCATTTGTACTTTGTCTCAGTGATGGACAAAAACACCTAGCCCCCCCCCCCCATCAGCTTCTCTCCCTTAGGGTTTTGGGTGGGGTTTCAGCTGCAGATGCACCAACGACAGAATGGTTCCTGAGGAAATGCTCCAATGCTGGACAAAATCTCCAGCATCGTGGTTTTCTCTCTCTCTCTCTCTCTCTCAGGAAACATGGAATTGTAATTTGAAATATTGCGTCATAACGATGCGCTCTCGTTTCTGGTTGGCATGCCAAGTGTTGAAATGCCCCTGATAACACACCGCACTCCCAGCGAGTGTCTCAGTGTTACCATTGCCTGTGACAAAATGGTTCAAACAAAGCAGCCAAGAAAAAGAGAATCATAAAATTACATTTTATGATTTTTATTACTGGAATACACATAAAACCGCCTTACACGTACATACACAACCTTTAATCAGAGCTACTTACCATGCTGTTCTCCAACAGCAGGGCCACCTAATCTTATTTATCAACCGTTACCACAGCAACATGTAACGTTAACCTCACCTACAAACCACCACCACCTGGGAAATCTTAAACCATCACAACGAGGTTGCAGCTGCAACACAATATAATAATGCCAATGGATTGTAGGCTAGTATAACTATGGGAACAAGACCCCCACCGATACAAGGAGTGTATTAGGCAGAGAGAAACTGTCACAAGCCATACGAGAAGGGGGCAAATTATGAATGTGAAAAACTGTGCTTATCCTAAAGAAAATGTACAACTACAATAAATATACCCAATTTTCCTCAGCACTGTAATAAGCATTTCACAACCTCATTGAGTTGTCTATATATTCAGGAGACAACTATTTTTCAACAGTAGTGTATCCCAACTACTTTCACACGAACCTAAATCACACACGTAAACATGCTTGTGTAAAGACATGGTAAAGTGTCTAGGTGCCACTTGTGTGTCACGCCTCAATGCTGCACAAGCGCACGTTACATAATCAAAATCACTTAACCGTGTTAACCAAATGTGCAGCAAAAACAATTCTTATCGTGTGGTAACTGTTGGAGCCACACTCTGCTGCAGACGCACACAAAAAGGGGGGAGGGCATATACATAAACATTGTGATTTGGGCTAATTTTGTACAGCCCTGCTGTCTATAAAGCTGAACGAAGAATTCACTCCAGGGCACCTGTGCAAAAGTCAATATTATGTTGCTCTTCACTGAACTGCAACAGTCTGAACTCACCATAACCCAACTCGTCTGGCCTGTCAACAGGAAAAGTCACCCCCCCCAAAGGTAAATTCAGTTTTATGGGCACTTAGCGAACAGTGCACACTAACAAATGCCTGAGAATTTACTAGAGAAGTTCCCTTTAAAAAAAATAAATAAAAGTAAGGACACCTACTGTTGATATCCTTTAGCACCCAGGTACCTGAAAACTAAGGAAGTCTCCCAATTTGTCTGTTGGGGTTGACCCTGGAACAGTTACTACTTGGTTACTACTACTTTGCGCTAACGAGTTTTACTATGCTCACCTCTGCCAGTCAAATGCATCCATAGGTCACACGGGACAACTTACTACTCACCATGTAGTTACCACATGTATATTGACTAATAAGGAGCAAGCTCCTGGACAGTGTTATGGCAGTTGTATGGATTTAACTGTACAGAATGCAGGGTCATGTTAAAAACGGTTTGTAATTTCTGTTTTAAAAAAAAACATATGTAAACTTAGTGCCACATACGGTGGTGGTGTTACTAATAATATGGGTTGGCTACTTTCAATGATACAACTTTTGGAAACACATTGGGCAGTTATTGTACTTTATTATAAATAGAAAAGTATTCAGATACATAAAACACATTCACAACTTTCTGTAAATAAAAACTTGTGTTAGCTGTACATGGCGTTAAAATAGATGGGAGATTACGACTGGCCAATTCAAGAAAGTTTACAATGGCAAGAGTAGTTCATACCTTATCGATAACGAAATAAAATTATAATATTTCTACATACATAAACAGCCTATGTAAATTTAAAAAATGCTTTTTATTTAAGCACGCAACCTAACTTTCCAAGTCGTGACATATGCCACAGAGAACTGACGCTCAGTCATAACACCACCACTGACTTGATAGTGTAATCATAACAATAACAATATCAGAGCAAACGGTCCTACCGTGCTAGCTACAGCTCATGACCGTCACATGGCTACAACAACAAACCGGCTGCAGGCGTCCCTGCAAGTGTGTACACAAGCTGAAATACCGGTACCGCCACGGTCGTGTTCCCGTTACTACTGCAAACAAACTCCCCACAGCCCCTGCTAGTGCTGGCGATTTGAGAGTTGCAACAGAAATCAGATTTTTATTTAAAAAAAGGTGGGCCCAAACTAAATGCCAGCATGTCAAATATTTTTTAGGTCTACACTATAGGCACGTTACTGCACCACAGAGAACCACGCATGAACAGAGGCCTAAATGGCAAGGCAACTGTACCATCAAGCAACTGGGAAGCTAATGCTAACTACGTTAGCCTTACCGACCCAGCCAGTGAGAGAGCCGCCAACGGCAGAGGCGCTGCGAAGATGGCGCCGGGTAACACGAACAGTCGCAGTTATTTACAAACGGCTATTGGTGGAACTGTCTGAAATTTTCACTACAGTTTCCAATCCAGCATTGACCAATTCCTTCCTGCAGCAACCGAAATGTCCATTCTCTACTCCACCGCGACGAACAACAGCACAGGATGCATAGTTAAGCATTTTTCGGAAAAGTAGGAGACACCTCGTATCAATATCCCCTCCGATGGTTAGCTGAGAGTCAATTTTACCAGTAGATACCTGTCAAGGGGCGGGTTTAGAGCCATATCCATCAGGATGGATCCGGATTCGGTTTAGCTAGACTGTAAATCAGGATCCGACTCTGTTCGTCCGTTTTCTCCCGTCCCCTCCACCGCGTAGCTGCAGACACTGCTTCAGTGAAATGGCGACGCTGCGCCTACACCCGTTATTTTATAAACCAACCATTCACTCCATTGGATAGGCTACCCCTAGATGTATACGCCCACTAGATTCTCATTTGTCGCTTGATATGTCGGTGAAAGTCACCACACCCCTATATAATAAGATTCTAACGACAAGCGTTCAGACCAACCTATTCGCAAATCCCCGCTGTCCATCAAGTAACTTCGACAATACGATTGGCCCCGCAATCCTTGTGTTAGAGAAATGTCGTTCCTGACTGGCTAATGTGCATAATTCTGTACAAAATGCGCCAGGCATGAGACCGCCCTAGTCCTTATCATGTTACATTACGTCAACGTGGGGAAAACGACAAATGGGATTGGTCTACGACAGTCTAACGCGGGCTTCCAGTGTGAAAACAGAGAAGCCCATTGGTCGCTTGTCCGGGTCACGCGTACTCCTCTGAAGCTAATCTCTCCCCACGAGTTCTCTCCTTTCAGCACAATATCCGCATTTCAGTCTTTCACAAGTAGTGCATGGGCGCCATCTTGAAACATACAGTAGCTACAGTTAAAATCGAATAATTACAAATTACCGGAGTTGTACATAAAAAAACGGCCCATATACGTTTGTACTATACATTGAAAGACAACTGTGAAAGAAAACGTTATTTTCTTTACCGTCGTTTTCCAAAAGTGCACACTAGTCAAGTAAGGCCCATGCAACACTACATTTTGTAATACAGGAAAACAGAAAGTCGACAGATACCTAAAAGTTGTTGAACCCTTCAATTACCTTGCCAAAAGTATCAACCTGAGACCAAAACGGTAATCAATTCACAACTTGCCCTCCACTGAATGACACAGCAGTTTTCCCTCCCTGTTTTCCATGACCTTAGATACATACCCAACAAAGGCCACACGATCCAACAAACTGCAAACTCCAGAAAACGAAGAGTTATAGATATATCAAACATATATAACATCTAAAATGCCCATACAGCATAACCAGAGATACCACACCTTATCCACTACAGCTCAATGAGTCTTGGTTCGAAAGCCAATGCCTAAATACAACTTTACCGCCAAACAATGGGCTACATAAAACTTTACTTTACTGAAATAATCCATCAACACGGCCCTGAGTCCCCTGACAAAGCTCGCTATAAATTCAACGACCACACAAAATGGTTACCTAACCATTCGCACCCATCCCCCATACCAAGGTTACAGGTTCCCTACAATGTCACTGTAATTATTAAAGTAAAATAATGAAATGTTCAAAGAAAAAACATACAAGACATTTGTACAATTATGTGGGAAAATAAAAACATAAAAAAAGACAACTACTCAAAATAAATTGATTCTACATTAACATTTCTAAAATATGTATGCCATAAAAACCTTGGATTAAATAAATATAAATCTTGATTTGTAAATCCAAAATGTTGCGAAACTTTTCTTCACATTATCTTCTTGTCCTCAACCTCGATACTTTTTAACCAACACATTTCCCTCAAACATGTCCGCCTTCCTCCCCCATTCAATGGACGGTGGGGGGAGGGGAATCATGTGATAAAATAAGCTCAGAGCAATGTTGATCGAAACTTGCACACGTGGCATTCCGTAAAAAAATAAGTTTCCAGGGTGTGTAATCTGTCATCCTCATGATATTTCATACATGTCCAAATCTCTTGACAATAAAAACCAAACATGTGCGCGTATTTTAGCATAAAGACAGTAAAATCTGGAACAAAGAGCATACTTTCTGCTACATTTGTAATGTTTCCATTGGTTGTCGCGGACCACGTGATGCACATCCTCTTGAACGTTTATCGATTTGAAAATTATCCAATGCCTTATAGCCTAATTTATTCGGTTCATACGCACACCAGATCCGCCTCGTCGAATTTGTAATTTCTATGATTTTCTTTTGTGGAATAAAGTTTCTTCATGCTTCTAAATGGAAAAGCTGACGGTCCTCGCAGTCTGGAAAGGACACGACACTTGCGCATGCGCCAATGTAATTGGGGCGCCTTCGACTGGATTGCAGTGCCAGCGACGCAGGCTGACCTACGATCAGTTTTTTCTTTTCCTAAAATGATAACGTGAAAATCAATACGTTGTGGGAGTGAAGTGATGTTCACTGTCAGACATCCTCAAAGAGAAATAAGGGTATAGGCTACATCTATCTGTGCGTCTATTCAAATAGGTCCATGTATTTTTTTGTATTTTTATTGACTTTAGCTTTATCTTAGTGATGTAGCAGATCTCTATGGTGCTGTGGCACATTTAATTCCACAAAATCCCAAGAACAACATGAAAGCGGTTAAGAATACATCAGAGCTATTTTTATTTAACTGAATTCTATACTGGCTGCATTTAGTTGACACACTGGGTGGGCAGATAGGAATTCGGTGTTTTAAAACATTAATGGGGATTCAAGGTCTGCTCTCTGTCCAGGAAAAGAAACAATCAGTAATCTGAGAACACGCTTCAAGCATCTGACTTGACCTGCTTTATGGTATTTACTTTGCATTCACATTGCCACCTGTATTCTTGCTAAGTTGTCTCATACTGTGCAAAACCACTTGTTCGTCTCGTATCTCGTGATCCTCTTTTGTTGAATACGGAAAAAAAAAACGGTGAACGTCCTTAAACGTCCTTAAATTAAGAGAGGCATTATTTTTTGGACAACTTACATTAACAGGTCAGTTCTCTCAATGATGTTGCTAGACTCAAACTAGGTGAAACTCAAAATAGATGGCACTCTCCACAACCAATATGTCTGACCAAAAAGAGAGAAGCCCTGCAGGCAGAGTTTGGCAGGAAGGAGGGGTTGGGGAGATTGCGTCAGAGTCAGCCTTCTCTGACTCACCACCGGTAACTCTCTCTCTCTCTCTCTCTCTCTCTCTCTCTCTCTCCCTCTCTCTCTCTGCTTTGTCACATGATGAGGATCAGGCCAGCAGGGGCAGTTGGTTACCAAGGAACCTCTCTTCTTCACAGCAGCTCATTCAATTCTACAACATTCTAGGACCATACCTACCAACCTTTATGATTTTGTTTGCTTAAAAGCCATGGTCATTGACAGAGGATCTCAAAAGAATTTAATGAATTAATTCTATACACCAGAGGTTTTCCAATTGGGAGTGAAATCTCCCAGTGTGTCGTGGGATGTTTTTGTGGCAAGATTATTCCCCATGCGGTACTCTGAACCATCCCTGTCCTATTTAATGGATTTTGCGGAAAATGTCTCAGTAATGTGTTTGTCTTTCCGAATCCAAATACGTTGCCTCCTTCTGTTATTGTTTGCTTTGGTGCACCTCACTACACCTGCGTTGCTCTCCATTATGTCGTGTTGGTGCTATTCCCACGTGTCCCTCTGCTGTCAGTGCTGCAGCTCGGGATACAGGGCTTTGTCCGGTCATGTTTTGTGTGATCGGACAAAAAGAGGTTTATTGGAGATGCTGGGTTTTTACATAAGCCCAGGCACGCGGCAGCTGTCAAAACATGTAACAAAACAAATATGTAACCCGAAAATTAAGGGCTTCGTTATTGTAAAAAATAAAAAATAAAGGCCATGTACGTCAAGACAACCAATGACAAAATCTTCCAGGGAAAGGCGATTAGGATTTCACGGTTCCTAATCCTACGTCTCAAGCATAAACCCCATGAGCACTCTTTTTCATTCAATTAATGTATAGACTTGCCAAACATATAATATGCAAACATATTTACATATTTACACTGGATGTAAATGCACTGTAAATATGTTTACATACAAATGTAATATTCACCCCTATAAAATAAACAGGTGCAGAAATAGTAAAATGACAGGTATACGTTTTTATCTAAAAAAGATGTAGATAAAAGATGTACCTTTTCTAACACATAGTTTATTATAACATAAGGCTTCTATAATGTAATATTGTTTTAAGGATGTGATACTATGGTATATCGACTGTTTCCAAAATAGATGTGTAGAATCACTTACTATTAGATTACTTTACGCTTGTTTTTTTGTTGTTTTTTTACTATGTGACACAGTGTGAAGTCAGACAAAACCTACAATGTCAATGGTAGTGAAAATGCTTTCCACTGTGGTTTACACCCCCTGTCACCCCCATCCCCCGCAATTACCCTAATCTACTAACCCTTCTACATGCCAGATTAGAGAAGACAACAAGCAAGAGAATGAAAAGGTGGGGAAAAGGCAGTCGCAGAGGCACACAAAGAAAGAAAGACAGAAAGGCGACAAATCACTTGCAAAACAAAGAGTGGGGAAGAGAGAGAGAGTTCCATACAATCAACAGCCAGACAAACTGCCAGGTAGGCCTACAGGCGTGAAACTGTTTTTTTCAACAGCTATGTCGGAAATACCTGCCACTAGTTGCGCATTAGGTAAACATACAGTGGACTGGTGTATTAATTACAATATGTAATGTGTAGTGTGTATACTGTATATGGCTAATATTTTGTTTGACTTTTATTTCAAGCATGTGTTTTCCAGAGCCAATATCACGTGCTGAATATATCAGGCCTACTCAACATGAACTGTATGCTGAGTTGGAACATTTAGGTTTCTATCTCCTCACTGGCTAGTTTTAGAATTGATTACTGATCCCATTTATGGTCTGGCACCCATGAAGAGTAATTGGTAACCTATGAGCGAGAGCTCCGCCCAAGATCCGCAGGCAAATTTCTCCTTTGTGTTTCCCTCTGTCCTGTTTTAAAGTCTAACGGCTTTACCTGTTATGGCCCCTCGGGAACTCCCTGGCTGAGAATCTCAGCCTAGCAGATTCAGTTTTGTCCTTTAATTCACTCCTTCAAACATTTTTTAAGTCTCCCATTTTATTGACATTTTATCCTTCTTATAATTATAATAATTATTATTATTAATGACGGAGTTCTTTATTAAAAGTATGTTGTTAAGATGAAGTCTGTTAATTCAGTAGCCTTGGCAAATATACTGTATTTTGCTGCTTGCTTGTTTGGTAAACAGTGTCATAACTTTTTTGCTTTATTATACATGTATGTTATTAATAATTATGTATATGCAGTATGCAATATACAGTATATATTGGGTTCTTTTGTTATTTTTTTCTGTCTAATCCCGTTTTCCGGAAAAAATATGAAACTGAACGTGTCTCAATATTTCTGTAATTTAATGACTGTGTGAGTGCAAGCACGATCATTTATATCACAATCGTTTTTATTTCTATTAATGTTTTTATTTGTTTTAAGGAGTAATGCCGCCATCTAGTGACAAGTAGTGACTACCACAATAATATCCCCTTGCATTTTTAAATTTCTTTGCAAGGCATTTTTGAAATGACTTGTGTTCTTTTGCCATCTAGTGGCAATTTAAGAAATTACAGGACAATACTGACTTCCAAGAAATGGGCACCGTTAATAAATATTCCTGTAAAAATCTCTATCAGATGTTGTGCGAAAAAGATATAATATTTTTAAATTTCCCGCGAACATTTCTCAGGGAGCTATATACCAATTCATAATATTGTGAGAGTATCCGCTAAGTAAAAGTTGATAGTAAATGTGATTTTTTAAAATATATTTAGTTTTTGTTTTTAATTCACTTAAATACCATAATATCACTATGCACCCTGCGATGGTAGTCTATATTTAAGAGTAGGCCTATACATTACATTATTGTACCTTATATATTTTATTCACTAGGTGGCATACTTCAGATGAAACCCATGTCTGAACAATTTCATCGGTCATATTTTGTATGAAAAACAAAATATTTTCTTAGACATATACCATCTAACATTATGACATAACGAACGCATTGATCATTGATGAATTAAATCATTAAATATCGGGTGACCACCCAACTACAGTAATGTGACGCCTGAGAGCGTGACCAGGTAATAATAATATAATAATAATATCACCGAGTCAAACACAGAAAACAGTTCTTTAATTTTATATTCGCCTAAACAAAACTGATTTGTTTTGCTCGACTTTCACGGTTTTTTGTTTAATTATTTATTTATTACTGGGGCTTGAGTGAATCACCAAGTTTGCCTATCTGCATTTAAGTGATTGTCAGGAAACGAACCAGATATTGCCAGTTGCCACTTGAGGCGCTGGTGGACTGCCGGAGATATCAGTAGGCCCACAGCCTAAATGACAACATGCAGTGTGAGAAAGGAAACCAACAGCAAACCAAACTATTAGTGTCATATTCTTGTGGTTTGCTGTGGTTTCCACTTTGATTATATTGCAAACCTCTTCGCTGTGGCAGTGCTTTAAGCAGTAGCCAAATAGCCCATTGTGGTATTCCTAGACTCCCGAATTGCAATTCAGTTATTTTTATGTATCTTACATGAATTGAGATGTCAGAAATAGTGAATATGAAAAAAGACGAGTAAATATCTCTCATTCATGCACGTTTAACACGGGGTTCTACTTACAGACGCCTAAACTACTTCCAATAAATCACGTGTCTATCGCTATCGCTACCTGGACGACTGCCTAAAATTTGACCAAACCCAGTTACCATGGCACCGGGGGAGGGGGGGGGGGTTCCTGTTATCGCGTTGTTTGACAACTCTTGCTCTGCATTGTGTCAACCACACATTCCCCTGGGGAATTTAGGGGATTTTTATTTCAGATGGCAATCACCTGACTAAACCAAACCAATAGGCTACAGAAATTTTAGCGCCAGTGCAGTATTAAAAACGCGTTCTGGTTGATGATCAACAGCAACAGCAACAACACTATTATTATTAATATGATTTATTTATGTTTAAAAAAAAATTTTTTTTTAATCTTACACCACCTTAACGTCCCAACTACATTTACATTTACAGGTATTACAGGTCTGTAATAATGCGCCTAAAAGAATGAATAGCTAATGGACAAAAACAATGACTTATCTACATAACAACAATACGTTTTAGTCAACCAAAAGGATTGGCCTTATTTTATACTTGAGGCAATGTGCCTTTATTGTATTCTACAAAGACAGCCCTGTCCTGCATCAGTGGGGCATTTGAGGACAGCGAACTCTGAGGTGTGCTGACGTGACCTCACGTTGTCTCTCTCTTGTTTCTAGAGCCTCCAGCTTTGTTGTCATGCACATGCATGACTAGTTTGGTAGCATTATGTGCATACATAACGCTACCAAACTAGTTACGCTGGGCAAAAAATAAAACGTTTGTTTTGCTTTCTCTCTCTCTCTCTCTCTCTCTCTCTCTCTCTCTCTCTCTCTCTCTCTCTCTCTCTCTCTCTCTGTGTGTATGCGTGTGTGTGTTGTACTACTGTATTTTGCAGTAATACAGAGAAAGGCACTGAACCTATGGCTCACTTATGGTAAGTCACTGTGTTTAGGAGAATATACGACCACGTCCAAATGTACACTTAAATGTACATATTAATTCATCCAGCACCATCATTTTTAGGAATGTAAGCAAAAGAATACAGTGTCACTATGGACGCAAGGTAGCAGTTGGCTGACTCAGAATGAGATTAATAACAGCTAACAGTTGACTGACTCAGAATTAGGTAAATAACAAAAGCGAAAGGAAGAAGGGATTTTCCCGGTGTGATTGTGTGTAGTCATGTGCACCGTGCTTGCAACATTACCACAGAGCCATACACTTGCCAAAACTGTTCCGCTATTGTCCAACTGCTGGAGCCAATACACGTGACACTGTCGGCCATTTTGTCCAATCCTTGGCGTAAGATGGCCGTCATTTACAGTTTCTCCCTGCGCTCCTCTCCGCTCTCAACCTGACAGAGGGTGCGTGTTTACACATGCATATGGGATGTGCGTTCATGCTGCATGGCAACGAGTTTCTCTATCCCATCGCCGTATCCATGGCTAACACTAAATCAGTGTATGAAAACATCAAAACATATGCATTTGCCATTAGTCTTGAACCTCAACCTAAATGTGGTCTAAATATTTGAGAGGAAGTGCAGGTTGTCCTAAGCTAAGTTTGTATCCTTTTATTGTCCGCCAATCTCTACACATTTCACCTTGGGGGAAAGATAAGGCTGAGAGATTTGAGGGTAGAGAGGATGGGACATATAAACTTCACGGGTCTAGTTTCAACATCCAATCCTATCAGCTTTTCTATTAGTCTGCACACTGTTGTGTCTTAAAACGCTATATTACTGTACAAATACATGGCGCGTAAATGGCACGTGACCTCGGCCACCATTACATGAATGCATAAACAAATTGAAGTCTCGACAAAATGGCGACCACATTTGCCTCAAATGAGGCTTGGCGTTGTCGCCAGGGGGTGATAGGTGATGCCTCGGTGGTTTTCGTTACCTCTTGGCATAACAACAAGGCACCATTCCATGATCAGCATTAATGATAGGCAGGGACTTTCCAGTGCAGCCTATTGTGAATGGTGGAATAATAATAATAAAAACGCGCAGAGTATTCGCAACACCGAAATGTGGCATGTATGTCATACGATGTGTAGAAGCTAAACCTAAAGTGTTTGTGTGTGTGACACAATAAACAATAATTTAGGGGTAGAGAAACACACTGAAAACCACTGGTTACAGTTGTTTTGTTTGTTTAAACAAACGGGTCAGAAAGTGTCGGTAACAAGGAAAGACTTACAAAATAAAGAGACCTTTGCTCTTGTGGTCAGTAAAGATTTATGACTATTCAGTAAAAAGGTTCAGGTTATATAATATGTCATACTAAATTCAGGTTACCCTTATACTTAGCCTACCAGAGGAATACATATATAACATGTTCTTTATTACAACATGTATAAATAAAATAAATGCCAACAAAATGCCAACATTTAAAAGAAAAGAAAAAAGTTATGTATACCTTCAGATGATTTCAAATACAAACTGATAAAAATAACGAGAAATTATGTGAAACTGGTATTCAATATTTACATAACACGAGGGGAATTATAGATACAAATCCAAGGATTGCTCCTTTAAATAGGTATCTACTGTATACTGTTGCAAAAGGTGAATGCTATACATATGGAAAACAGTACAGAGTATATAATGTAGAAGATACGGTACACAGCATGTCACATTGTCACAATCACATTTACCAGAAAAATAATTTTAAATAACAACCTTCTCCTTTCTGCTCTCTTCTCCTTTCTGCTCTGTTAGATCAGCTCTTATAATATTAAGCACTTTACCAGTATTTAGGCTGCTAACAATGAACTATTTTTGGAGATTGAATGATATTTTAATAGGAGTATATTGAGTAATGTACAATGAAAAATGCATAAGATGATTAACCATGATGCCGCGGTGCTGTCATAATTCTAGGAGAATGTTGTTTGCGTGCAATAACTGGTGGTCAACCTGTTAAACACTTGACAAATGTACTGATTGTAAGCCGCTTTGGATTAAAGCGTCTGCTAAATGCTGTAATTGTAAATGTGGCAGAGCAGTGGTTCACAATGAGGGGGGCAATCACATGATTTCAATAGATTTAGAAATCCTCTTTTTGCTAACATTTGTAGGTTCCATAAAGACTGGTCCCACATATTCAAGGCTCCGGGTTGTGCTATTAAAAGACGCTGGTTCCACGGGGACGCAGCTGCGACGCGTCCTAGTCTGTGAAGAGCCTCTCCCTCAGTTTGTAGTAGCTGCCTTTCATTGCCATCAGCTCCCGGTGGGTGCCTCGCTCCTGAACCCGGCCCTCGCCGATCACCGCGATCTGGTGCGCCTTCTCCACCGTCTTCAGCCTGTGGGCGACGATGAGCCGCGTCTGGTCGGGACGACGCGCCAGCCCCTGCTGGACCTGCGGAGCGGAGCGACCACAACCGTTGACAAGAGGTATGCGGGGGGCAGGATAGTCTGGTGGTCTGGGTGTTGGACTCCCAGCCGCACGGTCGTGTGTTTGAGCCCCGGTGTTGACCCCCTTGGAAGCACCCTTGAGCAAGAGGCCCTATGCCCTACCTGCTCCTAAGTTGCTTTGGATAAAAGCGTCCACTAAATGACTTAACTGTGTGTTCCAGTTTTAGACTCCATATTCCCTGACTTGGAGAAAGGCATTTATGCTTTCATCTCATCGAGACTTAAGGCCGTGGGATGCTTCAAAATAACGCTCCCTTTCCACCTGGTCAGCAGTTTTAAAATGTTCTTCTTCTGTCCCTCCCACTGCCCCTACTCTGCCTATTCCCACCTACTGGATCGGCATGTTACTACACGCTCAGTTTTCACACATGTGTAGCAGGTTTTCTCCTCACTAGTTAGTTCCCTCCGCTAAAACTAGACGTGAGCCCCACAGCCGTACCTTGGTTTCACTGTCAGCGTCCAGGGAGCTGGTGATCTCATCCATAATGAGGACTTGTGGTTGTCTGACCAGGGCTCTGGCGATGGCGATCCGCTGCCTCTCACTCTTGGATAACTGGCCCCCGCCCTCCCCCACCTCTGTGGGAAGCAAGGTTGGAGGTCAAAGTCATTCATGAGTCAGGCCAAGGTATAAAAGACAATTAGAGAGACCAGAGAAATAACATAGTAATAGTAATAGTATTAAAAACCATTTTCTTAGCTTCTATAAAAAGCTAAGAAAATGGCTGTGGTTGTGGTGGCTGTAAAGGTTTAAAGGTGCACTACTCGATTGCATTTTAGTGCCCCCAGAATTCATAATGTTAGCTCCAACTCAAGGATAGGGCATGTGACTGTGTGTGTGTGTGTGTGTGGGAGGGGGGGAGATAGAAAACAGTGTGAGTCTACAGGGGGAAGAGTAGAGAGGAGTGCGAGCCACTGTGGGGAGAGAGTTTCGAACCAAAATGTTTTAGTAACGCTATTTTCAACCCCGAGGGCCTGACACAAATCGAGGAATGTGCCTTTAAAATTGTTCTTATGTTCACATGACAGACCTTGGGGACTAATCTGTAATCCTGCGAGATTCCTTACACTGATAAATTACATGATTAATCAAAGGATAGCAACATCTATTTATTGACGGATGAATCCCGTGTACCTGTGTCGTAGCCTTTCTCCAGTTGGAGGATGAAGTCGTGGGCGTTTGCCATGCGCGCTGCTTCCTGGATTTTATCCATTGGGCAGTCAGCAAGGCCATACGCTATGTTGTCTCTGATGGAGCTGGAAAAGAGAACCGGCTCTTGGCTCACTAGGGCTATCTGTTAAACAGACAGAATCAGACATAACATGGTCGTTAACTAAGGATTAAAGCTGCGATAGGAAACTTTAGAGAGGTATAAGGTGTTCACACTATACGCGAGGAAAGCTGCGCCTACCGCGACGGCAAGCGGAAGGCTGCAAGACAACTTGCCCCACGCTGTTGTGCCGCAGCGGAACACGCAAAAGTCGGCGGGACTCGCTAACCGTTGCATCTAGCTAGCTTTGTGCGAAGCAACATCAAGCAGCTATGGTCGGCTCGCAGCTATCGCTTTTGCTTTGTGTTTAGCTATTTAGCTAGCATATGAAAACTTAACAGGCACTTGGGACCGAATAGCAACTTGCTGCCAAGTAACTGCCTTCCTCGCCACATCTTTCTACTGCTAGGAACTTATATTGTACAGTTCCGAGTTCTCCGACAATATTGCAATTACTTTTTCCATCTCGTGTTTCAGGTATAAAAATAATTGATCGGCAGACAGTCGGCGGGCGGCATGACATCACTGAATGGCAAAGGTTTAACTCGGATGAACTTTTGCCGCACGGCAAAGCGCAGCATTTTAGGGGCGTGGCCTGCCGTGCTCTGTACGCTTGCCGTGCTCTGTGTGTTGGCACCAACACACCAACTGGGATTTCATGACGTCCCGCCGCGGTTGCCGAAAGTTATCATTCACTCCTCAAATTCATTCATTATTCATCCACTCCTCAAAACAGTCATTAATTGCCAGCAGCCTAAATTCCGGCAAAGTGCTTCATATTCTAAGAGCTGCTCTAACAGAGTAGAAAGGAGGAAAGAACAACGATTGTGATAGAGGACTTTTGTCAGTGGGATTGGTGCTGTGAGGTAGAAGGATCGCGTGGCCGAGGTACCGAGGTGGAGTACCATGTTCTGTACGACAGCCTACATGGCACCTACAGTACCTTTTTGTGCAGGTAACTGTGCTGGTAGGCTCTCAGCGGCTTTCCATCCAGTAGGATCTCTCCAGCCTGCGGCTCGTAGAATCTTTCCAGGAGACTCACGCATGTGCTCTTTCCTTCCCCGGAGGGCCCCACCAGGGCCGTCATCTCCCCGGGCTTCAGCTCCAAAGAGAGGTCCTGACACAGGGCAGAGACGGTGGATGGACGGATGGTAAGGAAAGGAAGGGATGGATCCTTTCACAGGGGTATACGTCAGCGTGAACCTTTTAGTCACAGCTACGGAAAGTGAACTGAACATCTCTAGGTCACCGCCATAAAACCACCATTAGACCATTATAGGTAGAAAAATTAATATATCTTATAGATCTTGAAATAGCTCTCATAATTATATTAATTAAAATTGTTATAATTTTATAATATAATAATTATAAAATAATAAAACAGCATATCTTATTAATTATAAGATATGCTGTTTTTATAAATCGTTGACAGAATAAAGAAAAAAAATGTAATGAAATTAAAATTAAGAAATTAAAAAAATGTATTAAAAAATAGAAATAAAGTACAGCTAAAACAGCTAACATGGGAACCGACGGGGGCAGCGTTTACCGCCAGGCCTCCAGGCCTCCAGGCCTCACCTGTAGCACTGTTTTGTCGGGGTGTAAGGGGTAGGAGAAGTGGAGGCCCCGGAACGTGACACGGCCGGCGAGGCGTTCGGGCGCGAGGCTTCCCCCGTTGTTGACCAGGGGCTCTCTGTCCATGTACTCAAACACCTTCCCAGCAGCCCCCACGGAGTTCAGCATGTCGCCAAAGATGTAGATCAGTGTCTGGGGGGGGGGGCGTTAGAAATAAGGGTGATGAAAATACATAGTAGGGAAAGATAAACCCAGCTATCTATCCACCATATCCACCGTAACTGAAATAGTACATACATTATGTGGTGTTGCTAAGCATCGGAGTGTGTTGTTAAGCAACCGCCAAAACCAAGAACAAAAAAACAACAACTCGTCATTACTTTTAGAAAGCACAGCAAACAATATCAAAACGTAGCACTCCTGTTATGGCAAGACACGTTTCTTTTATTATTGGTTCTTTTGAGTTTGCTGACGTCAGCAAATATCCAGCATAGCCCCACCCAAGACACGGTTAGGTTTTAATGTATTTACCTTTCCAGGCACATTAACAGTTGTGCCAAGTTACTGACAGTTGTACCGACACTTTGGATTTGATTCAACCGACTGTTTAAGGGCTTTTAACGGACATGTTTTAAGGACTGTTTTAAGGACTGTTTTAAATCCCTGCACCACAGTTGCAATTTGCCTCAACCACAACCCCCAAAGAATGTGGAAGATGACAGTTATACCCTGATGTTGTCCCCCAGGTTGTTCTGGTAGAGAATGAACGACACCAGGTTTCCTGTGCTCATAAGACCTCTCCGGATAAACAGCCTGCCGTAGTACAGCATAATCACCTGCATGCCCAGGGCTGTCACCTGCGCATGCACACACACACACACACACACACACACACACACACACACACACACACACACACACACACACACACAAAATGTGTTAAATTAGGTTCCTAGGCGCTGCACTGGCCACAGTACCATACTCTACCTCACGGTGTGCTCACCCTGCGCGCAAGCAGGTAAACTGCCCTGACCGTGTCTCGACGGGTCTTGAGGCTGTGCGTGGCCATCAACCGGTCGTCATAGCGACGGGCCTCGAACCGCTCCGTGTTGAAGCTCCGTACCACCCGAACGCCCGACACCACCTCGTTAGCTGCCTCGTTAGCATGAGCCATGGAGTCCTGCACCTCCCGGGACAACCTCTAGGGGTAGAAAATCATATAAAAATAAATAAATGAATATGTTTATTGTACAGTATTTAGTAATTTGGTCTCATTCTACTGGTCCAATAACATTGTATAAAAAAAATTATATAAATATAAAAAATGTATAAAGTAAAACCAGAGAAGCTGAAAATTGTCTCTTAATTCTTTCCAAAGCTGTATATGGAACACACACACACACACACGTGCACGCACGCACACACACACACACACACACACACACCCGGTAGTGTGTGTCGTAGAGGCTCTGTATGAGGGACGTGACGGGCGTCTCCATCAGCACCAGGAAGGTGAGCTTCCAGGACAGGCCCACCATGAGCGAGAGCATGCCCAGGGTCTTGATGAGGGTCCTCAGCAGCACGTTGACATTCAGCGCCACCGTCCGGCTCATCAGGTTGGTGTCTCGGGACAGCCTGGACGTGAACTCCCCTTTTATACACAGCCATGGAAACACAATGATACGGTTATATGGCCATGGAAACACAATGATACGGTTATATAGCCATGGAAACACAAT
>JAOEHI010012248.1:0-31958 GCA_025447815.1 Percopsis transmontana
GCTTGCAAAAACTGGTGGTTAACCGGTTCAACTGTTGACAAATGTACTAATTGTAAGTCGCTTTGGATAAAAGCGTCAAATGCTGTAAATGTAACTGTAAATGTTAAAAGTCATTCTTTAAAAACCAAGTCAATATATCAGACCTGGTGCCATGAGAAAATAAAGTCCCTCTGCCTTCAGTTTTACAAGGATACTGGTGCACATGGATGGTCAGAGAGAGGGCAAGAGACCAGACACCATTAGCTACGATAAGCTAGAGTTACAGACACAGAGATGGGGAAGTGGCTTAACTGGGGCTGAAAACAGATACGATGGGAGACACTGATAGTACAGAAACAGTGGGAAGAGGGCTTCTCAATACCAATTTCAGACAAAATTGGCCACTATCTACGAGACTGGGGGGGAATCTGGACACAGACATATCACTCCCCAATCGATAGCAGTCCGCTTTGGGGTTACAGTTACGATTTTGCAGACAGGATGAAACAACCGTCTAAACCCAAGCCCGGTAATACAAACACAGAAGAGAAACTGAAGCCTCTTTTATACAGCAGTCATTGTATGTTTTCAGCATATTTGCCTATGAAATGGTTCAGTTTGAGGCAAATTTTGCCCCATTTAGACAAAACTCTGACATGGGGGAGATTGCGGTAGGTGTGCATATAAACCCGTGGTCACCCGTCTCTGTACACTTTGGTGTAATTATTTGGTAATAATACGCATAAGAGACGTGCTCTTGTCGTGGTAGGATACAACCAATGAGATTAACCTCATGTTGTAGACAGATACAGGGTAAACAGAGCTACAACCCCGTCACAAAACGTGTTGTTTAGGCCGATTTGCCAACAATATAGTAGTAAACGTATAGCAACAACAAAGCGGCTGCGGTTGTTGAAGTAGGACATCAGCCCTCAATGATGCTACTGAACATGAGCAGGTTGAAATAAGAGGATTGAAATATGTTCAATATTCTGCATCGTGGTGCTGGCTACGACGCAGCTGTTCACTGTGCAAATGTACAGGCGATCAGCTTTCATAAAACCAAACACGACGCGGGCTAGTGTGGCAGCTTATTTTCCATTTTGTTTTGCCGTTGCTGGTGGCCAATCCGGTGCTGGGTGAGGTAAAGCATGTCACTACCTGCGCTACCCTCGCGTTTTCCATTAAATGACAACTAGACACAAAGTTATACAAATTAGACGGTCAAATGGAAAGGCTTTCATTAAGGGAGAGTAGGCTGAATAATTATGATACTTCAACAAGGGATACAGAGAAGTCAACAGACGTTTATCTATATATATAAAAAAAAAACTTGTAGAGCTAGTTAAAGCAAGTTAAAGTACAACCTGAAATTTATAAATCATCACTTAAAGTACAACCTAAAGTTTTTCTACAGTATACATTGTGCTTATCAATGCACTTTTTTACAGTACCATCGTATCTTACCAGATTTGTATCTTTATCGATAGTTTTTGTGATAGTTGCGACTCACCGAATGTTTCTGCCAGCACTCCCTGAGAGTGGGTCGGAGTTTCTTGTGGACCACCACCTCCTGCATGTCTTCGAGGGAGGGATGTTGGCCCACTTCCTCCTCAAACGGAAGCATGTATTCATCTACTGGGCCTGGGGGAGACACAAGCGGCGCTGTCAAAAAACAGGGCTTTTAACATGCCATCTGAGAATAGCAGCTTTTAGTAGTGCGTCAGGGTTTTATAGTGTGATATTTTTATAATTTTTCACAGTAATGGAACATTAAAGCAATAACAGGAGAGGGAGTGCTGTTGTTGGCCAATATTGGCACAGCTGTGATTCGGTCGTAGATAATGCAAAAGATAACCACAGCCCTGCCGATATTGACCAACAGCACAACTTTGTGTGTGATAAATCTTTAATACAATTCTTCTATAAAAAAGGCTATACATTTGAGTAAGCAGAGACAGATTTTTCTCTTTTATTTGGCACTACCAACAAAATTAGTTCCTTCAGGTTTCCATACCAAAATGTGTTGCCAAGTAACACGTAACGTTTGACTGCAGGCTAGCTAGCTATTTTGTGTAACACAGCCTACACATTTCCACTCATTGTACAGACAGTGAAATAGAAGTGCTGACCATCACCTGCGTATCTCGTAAAAAAAAAAAACTGTATCTAATAAAATATACTCCCAACTGTATTGAACACTGCAACATGAGAGCTACAAGCGATGACACAGATAATTCATGTGCCTGCAGTCTAATACTGCCCTCTAGTGGGCTCAAATAAAAGCATCTGACAGTAAGATATCCATTTATGAATAAAGGTGGAACTCTGTGTAATCTATGGAACACCATCAAAGCATATTGATACGCATAGCAAAGCATCTCAATGAAACATCAGAACTCAAGGAATGCATTCTGTCCGAATTGCTTAGGGGGAGCGATACTATGGCTGTGTAAATCACAGTACAGCATATTTTGCATTGACGCTTTTGTGTTCGACAGTGACTGCCATAGCTATGAATGAAAAAAGGTCAGAGGTTAATTGTCTGGGAAGCATGGTCCAGTGGAATGGCCTAGGGCAGAGTCTGCTCAATACCGTTCGGTAGAACCAGACCGCTCAAATCCATATGCATCAGTCTGCAACGATAACAGTAATAGGCTACTGTCACAGAGGTCAACATCAACGTTATGTGCATTCACTAACGCACAAACTGACTTCCAACGCACTTGGAAGGACCGCTTGCTAAGCTATCGCTCAACGGTGAACACTATCGCTAGCTATCTTGGAAAGCGGTTTTAGGGGAAACACTTCTTTGGTTGCACAATTGTGTAAGCTCAGATTTCACTTATTTTTCTAAATTCTTGATATGAGACTGGACACTTACTACATGGACTTGAAAATGACTTGACTCGGGCGAAGTTGACTAACACACCTCTGGTTATCATTCTATATTTACAGAATTATTATGTTCCTACATTCATTTTCGGAAGTTTAAATAAAGCTTTGTGCCTCTAAGCTTTATTTAAACTTCCGAATGCCTTTCTTCCCCATCCCATCCTGAAGGGTTCTTACCGTCGGCCGCTTTGCAGCGCGAGGCCAGCTCCCACAGTACCAGGCCCAAGGCGTACATGTCTATCCTGAGGAAAGAATCCCACTGGAAATTGATGGCCCCCTCCAGAACCTCCGGCGCCATGTACCTTCTGGTACCAACCTGTAACAAAAAGAAACACGGCAGGTTCTGATTGAAAATGTGATAGTCTGAAAGACACACACACACACACACACTATTAATAAGCATGGCTCCAGCATAAATTAGCGCCGTCAGCGGTTGCATTAGACTTTCTTGTTGTCCGTCATTTTGACAAACAGGGTCGTACAAATTCTGTCATAATCCTAATACATTTATGTTTAATAGCATTTCATTTTCATTCAGCCAGTAGCAGCTAATGCTGCGGGGCAAGCGGGTGGCAGCAAGGAGGTCAAGAGGAAGTGGCTGAGGAGGGAAGATGGCAAAATGTTCTGCGACATCTGTAGAAAAGCTAACATGAGTGACAGGTGCCGCTGGCTGATAAACGTTATCAGTATTACTTGATTGTCCTTCATCCTCCACCGCAACAGTCCCTCTTTTTCCAATCGCCTCGTTCATCAAGCGCCATCACAATTGTTGGGCTTTTCAAAAGAAACGCTCAGCTGCCGTGATAAGTAGCAGTGGTATGTAACGATGTAGCCTACCGATGCGATGGCTAAAGCCAGCTAGACAACGAGGTCATGCACGTGAGAAGAAAGGCAAGACTAGACAATAGCTAATTAATATGCACACTCGCCACCAACTGGACAGGGGTGTGAATTACTTTAAATTACGGCCTCAGTGTTCTAATCTGTCAAAATGATAGACGGCCTTCAGATTTTTCAGTCTTTGTTTAAAAAAAAAAAAAAAAAAAAAAAAGATATTCCGTTAACGTGACCCCAGAGGGCTATACATTGATAATGGTCATCATTAACTGAAGGATTGTTTATGGCATACAAAGAAGTGCGAGACTCAAAGTCCACTGGGATTTACAATGTTTCTCTTGTCCATGTCTGATAAGAGCATTGTTAAATTACAGGGGGGTAAGGGGGCATAAAAAAAATTCTGCTTGCTTTCAGTTATGACTCTGGTTTGAATGGTATCACCTGCCACTTTTTGTCACCTAAAAAGAGGTTGTTTTTTTTTTTACTTTGTGGGGAAAAGAAATACTACATTTGGACAGAATGGACACATGCATCCGTTTGTCTTAAGTTACACCCATAAGGCTAACTCACCTGTCCGTGGGTGTCACCGACAGATTTGCCTGCCTCAAATCTCAGGGCCAGGCCGAAGTCCGCAATACAGGCGGTGAGGTTGGCCTTCAGCAGAATATTTTTACTTTTTATATCCCTGTGGGAAAAAAACAAACCAGAGCTCTTGAGAAAAGATGTCACCCTAGTAGCAAATCATTCACTATACAATTAGGTCATTTAGCAGACGCTTTTATCCAAAGCGACTTACAATTACATGCTGCCATTACATGGAGAAGATAGGGGTTAGGCATCTTGCTCAAGGATGCTTACAGGTAGGCCACCTCTGAGGCTCGAACCCACGACCATCTGGCTGGGAGTCACCAAGACCACTAGACTATCCTGCCCCCCACTATAAGAGGTGGAAAATATCTGCAGGAGGCCAACGGGATGTCTAGGTGATATATGGCATTTACCTGTGTGAGATGGCAGGTTTGTGTCCATCCTTCAGGCCAGGGATGTCCTCGTGGAGGTAGGCTAGCCCGCGAGCCATTGTCTGGGCTATGTGACAAAGCTCATTCCATGACACTACATTGGCCTTCAGGTAGTCGGTCAGAGACCCCTGGGGGAAGGAAGGAAAAAAAAAAAGCAATGCTGTGAATCGATGAAAAGCAATGCTGTGAATGCTCAGATACTGGCCCGCGTACTTCATTTCTGCCAAAACAAAAATTTACTCCAAACAAAATACAATTATATCTAAAATACATCCCTGTCACTGGTTAGTTGCATACAGTCTATGGATAACGTTAGTTGTGGTGGCGAAATGGTTGGAGAAAAATGGCAGCACTCGGGTGGATATTATGACTCATTATACTACCACGGTAAGAAAGCTGGGTAGTAGAATTTGCTTATGTTTGGGTTGCACTTATCATGTCATCTAAATATTATCTTGTGAACTAACTTAGATGGCCGTGCTTTGACCTACCCAACGGCCTCGGAATTTAACTAACGTTACATAATGCTGTTAACAAATGTATTAATTGTAAGTCACTTTGGATAAAAGCGTCTGCTAAATGCTGAAAATGTAAATGTAAATGTATTCCTACCATCCAATGAACCACTCCTATTTTTGCGTTTACGGTTTCTATTAATTTTTAAAACAATTATGAAATTGTCAAATCCAAAGATTCTGGTTAGGGCATAATGCATGCCGACAGGGGCCTGAAACGTAAATTATGCCAATTTCCTCTAAAGCTATATTGATTATGTAACCACAATATGCCAAATGATGGCCAATCCTAAATTAGTGACCAAGTCATTTTTTGTATCACACCTAAACTCAAAACATATTGCACAACTTAGAAATGACCAAATTACAATTAGGTCAGACGCTTTTATCCAAAGCGACTTACAATTACATGGCGCTATTACATGGAGCAGATAGGGGTTAGGCATCTTGCTCAAGGATGCTTACAGGTAGGCCAACTCTGGAGCTCGAACCCACGACCTTCCAGCTGGGAGTCCAACCCCTAGACCACTAGACTGTCCTGCCAAGTCTCAAGAATAGTGATTGTGAGCCCGAGTCAGTAAGCACTACAAAGTAGTATTTCAACAACAACACCACCACCACCCTGAAACCACCCTGACTTTGCAAGCTCTGCCTCTATGATTTGCTTCGCTTTGCATATCAGTCTGGAAACACCCAACTATTAAACTCCTAGGACACACAACCAAAGTGGTTTCCCACTTGAATGAAAATGTAAAAGTTGTCATTTCAATATTTACATCTTTCTAGTGCACAAGAAGGCTTATAATTTCCTTTGGAGAAGAAATGTTATAGCTCTTCTTTTCTGTAGGCCTTGTGAAAAGGTGCAGCTATTTGCTGTTGCTATCTTTACTGTAATGCTATTGGACATTGTCTGCAATATCCAAGACAGGTGGTGACATATAAAAATAAATAAAGGAGAGCTCTCGGACAGCGTTTCGATAGTATAGTAAAATTATAGGTATTTTTGAACGGCAACATCTAACCACCAGGGGGCAGAAGAGCTCAGCACAGAGTGAGTATTAATAGCACGCCTCTGAATTAACCCTACAACAGCTGCAATGATCTGCTCCTATGTTCTTTTCATATTAGTCACATATTACTCAAACACAGTATCTATTACAGGAACCAACAATTAAAAACACGTAAACGTTTTTGCTGTTTGTATTGATCTGATTATAAATATAAGACTTTATTAAAGCAGATCACACACTGGCCCCAAAATGTCTAAAGGGCCTCTCCTGTGCTAGTATTTAATCCCAACTGTTCTGGCGTTCTTGCCCTTCCTCACAGACCTTTATATTGGCCATACAGAAACTGGATTGTTTTCACAGGATATCATCCACACGTGGACACAAATGTCATAAAAATGTATTAATACGTTTGCTTGGTGAATATAATGCTCAAAGTGGCCTGCAGGTGGCGCATTACCTTCTCATGGTAGGCAGTGATAAGCCACAGCTCAATGTCCATGTTGGTGCCTCTCTTCTCAGCACCAAGGAAGTGGAGCAGGTTCTCATGTCGCATTCCACTCAGATTGTAGATCTCATACTCATTCTGCCACGAATGCTTGTCCTGGGGATGCGAAAAACAAAAAATGATGTTTCATTTAGACGACCGAGTGCCTCTTCAGTAGCAGCAGGACACAGCTGCCCTGTAGATCAAGACGGCATCACGTGACTCCTGACATGGGTCATACACATACAAAATCTGCTCTGAGCCTCTTGACTTGTGCACACGGCAACATGACCGCTTGCCCTAATCGAGGTCACGTTGGGCTTAGTGGGTGGTGATTGGCCCAAGCTAAGGGGTCAGCCTTGGGCGATTAAGGCTTGGGGCTTTAAAGCCGAGGTCCTCGCCCCTGTGTGTGTGTGTGTGTGTGTGTGTGTGTGTGTGTGTGTGTGTGTGTGTGTCCCCAAATAACACAGAAGGACGCTACCAGGACTCGCATTGCGCACATTCCCACAACCCAACACACAAGCAGCGTACCTGGATGGGGAAGACTTTCACAGCCACGTAATCGTTAAGCAGCTGAGCCTTCCACACGCAGCCGAAGCGCCCCCTGGCCTTGATCTCCAGCAGCTGCAACGGCTTTTGGCCTAGGATGGGGGAGGGTGGCATGGGGCCTGGGTCCTGTTGGAGGACGCAAAAAAATAAAATAAAGGACAAGCCTTTTAGTGATTTGTTGCGTGCATACGTCCCAGGCTGGCTGGCTGGCTGACAGGAGGGCGTGCTGGGCAAAATGGTCGCCCTGGGGATTGCTGAAACCCTGAAGAGGGGGGGAAGAAGGGAATCTTGAGAGCAGCTGCTAACAGCCACTATGAGGCTTTGACAGAAGGGGCTTACGGAGCCCTGAGCTCGTTTAACTTAATCACCAACCTCTGTCTCTGGCGTGCCGTGTGAGCGGAGGGCTGGTGGGATGGAAAGATGGATTGAGAGATGGATGGATGGATGGGTAAGGCCTGGGCGACCTACTTTTTAAAAACAGGCAGGGGACTGTGGTGGGTGGTAATTATGCAGCTGCCGCCCACTCAGGCCTGCTAGGGTCTATGGATAATATTGTGTCTAGATGCTTTTTCAGAGCCGCGAGTGTGTTGGTCGGTCACTCCCCCGTTTCTCTCTTGAAACAGGCGTACATTTAACAGACTGTTTAAACCCAGAATTCCGCGCTCTCAGCGCCTTGAAAGAAAAGAAAAGCCAATAGCAGGGGCACTAAAGGCAGACCTTTGCCTGGATTCAATTAGAGAGAGCTACAAAGGCAGGATGATAGTGCTTGCGATGGCGGACTGATAAGAACTGCTTGCTGTGCTAAGAGTTGACCTTTCTGCTGGTTTATGGCTCGAGGGCAGGCTCCAATGTGCGGCGGGTACGCCAGCTTCCTGTACTGGCGCTGAGCGAAGCGCTCTGGACATTTGGCTGCTGTCAATGCGAATGCTGGTTCCTCTATAGTGTGTGTATGTGTGCGTGCCACAGAAAAAAAGACCACAATGACTAATTTTGTCCTAATAAAGAGTCCCCTTTTGTGTCTTTCAATCAAAAGCAACACATCATATGAACGTGTTAGCGACTGCATTTACTTTGGACAGGGCCAGTCGAGCCGCGGCTTGCTGCCATAAGAACAAGTCCAGCTGATGCGCTTGCGTGTAGTGTATTATTTTGTTTGCGTCCCCCCCCCCCCCAATAATAGGCTGGCCACACAGCCTCAGGGTCTGAGCAGCGTATAGAACTATGTGGGCAGTCACTGAGGTGAGTCACTGAATAACAAGTCTAGCAAGGAGACGAGAGACGACAGCAGGACAGGTGCTGGTGTAGCGGGGGGGGGGGAAATGAAAACAAATGGGATGAGGCGACGTCTTTATGGGCTGTGTTGACTAGGAGGTTAAGGCCAGGAGCTAGGGAGTTGCCGACAGGCCCAACGCGCGGGGCCTCGCAGCGCTATAGGTCGCGGGACGTTCACGTCAACCTCAAATGCCAATCACTTAAAGGCGGCTGTAAATAAAATGAAGGTAAACAATGGGGTTTTCCGGATACAGCCACCCCCCCCCTGCGCCAGGGTGGGATGT
Source organism: Percopsis transmontana (assembly GCA_025447815.1). Classification (NCBI taxonomy): domain Eukaryota; kingdom Metazoa; phylum Chordata; class Actinopteri; order Percopsiformes; family Percopsidae; genus Percopsis; species Percopsis transmontana. The sequence goes on from JAOEHI010012248.1 coordinate 8,845, forward strand.
AGAGGCCAGAGTGTTTATCGCATGTTCCACAAAAGAGCAAATAAGAAACATATAATAAAATCTGATTCTCTTGTTTCCGGCCCATTGAGAGCAGTTTCTCCTCTCAATGACTCGTGAAGGGGTGACCTTGGCTATAGAGAGAAAATGTCCGGGCGGTCTCAACTGACATGAAAAAAGAAGGTTAGTTGTGTGCGCGCGTGTGCAGACAGCATTCCCATCCATCCGTGCGGTCTCAGAAACGACATTCTCAGCATCATTCAGCTCATGCTCCACCTGGCTTCTGATTGGCCAGTCATCCCAGGAGGTCCATGCAATATCCAGCCAGTCCATGACTCCCCAATCAGAACAGTGGACTCACATAAGACACCATCCGTGCACAACACACCACTATCTCGGGAGCATCACACATCAATCCAGGTGCACAGATACAATTGAAATTGTGGATTTGACAAATAATGAAAAATATACAATATATAAATAAATAAAAAAGGTGTGGCAGGCTCAAGCTTGGGAATAACGGTAAGTGACGAGAAAAATGCAAAACCAAAACCTCATGGGAAGAAATGAAAAAAATAATGAAAAATATACAACAAACTTCAAAACAAAAATGACAAATATCTCTGATGATCTTTGAACAGCTGGTTTAGAGTTGTCCTTACCTCTATCATAATATGAAAGGCGTGCTAGTTGAGGAACAGAGGACATAAAGGAAAGTTTTCCCGGCATGAGACATGGAAGAAAGGCACAAACAGAGGGGCAACAAAATAACAGTGACCAGACCTAGACGTTAGACCCTTCCCAACCCGCAACCCCACCCCATCTAAACCAGGGTAACTGGAAAATAGGGGTGGTAATCACCAGGTAACCCATGATACTATGCCAATACTACACACACAATGCCACAGTATCACCATACAGGCAATTATGTGATATTAAAAGAAACTAAAGTCACACAGTATATTGTAAAATCATTTACAGTTCATCTCCAATTTCAAACCGCTGTCTTCATGTAGGGTTAACTTCAGAACTACAGTATAACCTACTAGTTCAGTAACATGATTTGTCAGGTAATAGCATGTTAATTTTATACATTTAATTATATACATTTATTTACCGAATAAGGCTGCAAATCTTTGACTATGAATAGATAACGCTTTCATTATCTCCGTTTTTCTGAATTTGTTGCAAGTTGTTGGAAGGCAGCGGCGAGAGAATATTGTGTTTTCACTAATGAGTGGACTCTCCTAGCTCCACTTGCAAGCGATATGGCCGTAAATGAGACATCATGATGATAGGGCGTAAATGAGACATCATGTTTGAAGTGTTTCCTATCAGGTAGCCGACAGCAGCCAAGCAATGCTTGCAAGACGCAAGACCGTACTTTTCGGTGTTCCCACACCGTGGATTTGAAAGACGGCGGTGCCTCCTCAAGTTGAGCTCTCTCTAGCGCTCGCAGTTTGCACGATGGAGAATCATGAACGGTGGGGGACGTTCGATATCATACCGTGTACCGTTACACCCCATAAGCCTGAGACCTTCCGACCCATTCGTCTGGTCATAATGATTTGGCTCTCCGTTTGGGTCTTTACAAATGCCCAATTCTTCCTCATCCAACACGTTGGAGAACAGACTGTTCTAATATATCGTCTAATATATCCCAGACCTTGAAATACACCGTTGTTATGAGGTAATAAACTTTATTTGCTTCATCCGAGTGTACATCATTTTTTGGCTCAGTGTATCCTCTCTCTCTTTTTATACATCTCAATATCGAATTCTTCTTCTACCCCCCCATTATCAATGTTGACCTTCACTTGGAACCTCTTCTTGACCAAACCAGGCCCAATTCTGGCAAAAAGCCCAGAAAATGTACGCATCCGGCATCAGGCCAACATCTGGAATTCCGACCGCGAGCAAAGGAAGCGCACTGCTCACCTGGAGTTGAGCTTTCAAGTCACAACAGCACTGCAGAAATCCATTAGGCCTTTAACGCAGGAACAACCGACCCACCCCTCCCACAGCACATTACTCTACAGTCCTTGCGTAACCCGGCACTTTGTTACAAAACAACTGCACGTAAGCTTCAGGCAAACGCGTTTTTGTGCCGTTCCACACATGGCAGCGTTGCGCTCACACTCGTACGCGCACACAAGCGCTGCCCATCCATTGAGCACACCTCTTCTGCATTGTATATTACAAGCCTGGAGATGCTATAAAAATGACAAGCTGATGCTAAGCCTTTCAGCAGCTGCCAACAGCTTCCCCGGGAATTTTGCAACGGCTGTTAGAGTGCGATTATGTCCTTCTCCGAACGGCTGCATTTCCACACAAACTGCACACAGAGAGGCACTAATTATCTCTCACGCACGCACACACACACACACACACAGCAACAGACAGACGAATGAACCCCTGTGCCCGAGGGTGTACGATATTAAGTACATTTCAGGGGGGATGGGGGGGGGGGGCTTTACAGGGACCTCCATGGTGAAATTGAAGCAGTAACACCCAGGCCCTCCCGGCGTGAGGCTGACCACGGACTTCACAGTGACCGTAGACCCCAGGCGGCGGAAGGCTCATCGCCGCAAGACAGGTGCACTGCGGACGCAGCAAGGGCGAAAATAAGTGGCACTAAAGCGGGTTTAAGGACCATTAGCTCCCCCCCCCTCCCCTCCACAGTGAAGGCCATGTTTACTTAGAGGGCAGCCTGTAGGAGGCTGATCAATAATGAACAAGCCCTCCTTGGGCAGATCCCATTGCACTCTGGGAGAAGGGCGCTTTGGGCTCCACACTGACCGGACACGCGACTCGCTTCGCACACTGGCCCCCCACTCACGAAGCGAGCGGACGACAGGAAACTGGGCGTACGGTCGCCTCCACGCGAAGCTCGGCGTTCATCAATGCGGAACTGAGCGGACGCTACGCTCAAATCGCACAGCCACATATTCATCATTTCAAAATATGTAGTATATGGCAAAACATTCTGTTTTGTAAAGGCCTACATCGACTTTGTGTAGGCTACAATTAACAGGGTTAACAGTTTTATGGTGTAAGATATGGGACTCTGCTCTACACGGCAGAGAAAGTGTGCAACATCAAATTGACAAAGTTTTTCATGAATCACACGAGAACCCTGTCGTAACACGATTTCTGCACTCGGATCTGCACTGGTTTCCACGCTAGATTGATGAATGAGGGTCACTGTGCTGGGCTTAATGCACATTTGTCAGAGCGTCTATGTGTATGGACATGAATGGGAACTCGGTCTCGCAGAGCTAGCTTGCACTGCAGCATTCATGCTAACACATCGTGACTTGTCTTGGTGCAGATAGCGTGGTTCCTATGCAGCACACAGTAGGTACACTAAACAACCCTGGCGATGAAGCGCAGAAAAAATAAAAAAATAGGTTTGTTGTTATTGTTGACCTGCGTGTGTGCTAGCTAGCAGACCATGCCGAGCGAGGGAAAGTGAAACAAGCCAGAGAAACAGAGAGGGGCTAGGGAGGGAACATGCATTATTAATCCTCCCCCTCCCCCTCCTCAAGGCTTTCCTGCGCTGTGGTGTGGGCGATGAGTGGGCGATGAGTGGGCGATGAGTGCCCCCCGCCCTTCCCCTACACACATGCATATTTACCCACAACCACACAATTACAGGCAACCACGCATGCGGCCGGTCCCACTCGACCCAACACTCCCACCCCCGCTCTGCACAGACCAGAGGGGGTCGCGTGTGACCCAGGCTCATCTCTCGTCCACTTCTCATCCGGAGACACATTGATCGCACGCCCACTGAGCGCAACAGAGTGCACATGCAGCCATATGCTCCCCTCATTTCAAAGCAGTAAAGTAAACCTAAACTAAAAAAATTACAGTAATAATTAAAAAGATAATAATAATCTTGAAGTCATTTCACAGATCATCACTGGGGACCTTGGGGGTGCAACTCGTATCTGACTTTAAACTGACTGTTGTGGCAGATGGGAGCTGCATCAGGGCGAGTTGTGGGTGAAGTGGTCCTCAGTTGAAATGGTGGCTGAAAGATGGGAGTGCTTGAAAAAACCCTCGACACAAAAGACAGCGAAAGCTTGTGCGTCTCTCTCCAAGTGGTGAACATCATTACAACTAAGCTAATGTTGTTAAAAACACCTGCGCTGCCAGACCACGCCAATCAACTGGTTGACTGAACAGAATTTCAACCCCCTGCCAAAATTCAAAGGTCTAAAATCTGTGGCCAACTGTGACAGGTGACAGCTTTACAAATTTCCGTGTCAGCCTGACTTGTTTTTCCCAGTCGCTGCCATCTTGTAGTGGCAGGGACAGGCTACTTTAGTTCCTAGGGAGTTGTCAAGAACGAACGTATGTTGGCAGGCTTTTTCCTGCATTTCAAGGCGGCCCCCTTTGTGAAATACTGTGCGACCTTCTCTGCGTCGGCATGGCAAAGCACTCATTTAGACTGCTGTAGAGGTTGAAGACAGGTGAAAAGTCAACGCAACATTGTGTTAGCTAAACTGATGACCTTTTGTGTTAAACATCATTCACGTTACTGGCAAAATGTCATTTTTTCTGAAATGTGGAGATTCAATTAACTGCAAAGAAAATGATAATTGTATAAAAGCAACAGACTGTATAGTTTTCATAAAATGAAAATTGTATCTTTGTTCTCACTATGCGGTGTACTTTAGACTGTACTGGGTACACTTTTCTTTTAGTTTCAAACCGATACAAGGCTTCCTAATGAACTGTTTAAGGTAAATGGTAAAGGTGACAACTCCCGCCCGCCCATACGCTTATACCACACTATGAGGTCACCCTTCTCGTCATTCTCACCTGTGTGGGAACCAGGACCGGAGGGTAGGCTATCTTGTGGTGGCGGTACATCCAGAAGGAGAAGAGGACAATGGCGGTGATGCCCATAATCGGTACGAGCGAGTACATCAGCGTGGTCAACAGTGGGGGCTTCTGGGTCACTGGGTTGGAAGTCGCTAGGAGAGGCCGGACAGGAGAGAGTGAGGGAACGAGAGAGAGAGAGAAGAGAAAAAGAAAAAAGGTCAGTATGCATAAGGTCATGGTGATAAAAAAGCTCACTATTAGGGCTGTGTTGACACTCACAGCCAGAAATGGCAACACACCCTTGTGTCTGTGTTGCGTTGCAGAGGGTTGCTACGGGCCAATCCAGGCTAGAATATTGCCGTATATTTATATGCACAATACCTAACAACTCTTTTGAGGCCAAATCCACGGGGAATATCTTATGCTCTCTCTCAAAACAGGAAAATGGATTTTTCCATTACAATGCGAGTTTATCAGTTCTTGAGTGGCAAAGTTTGTCAATTAGAAAGACCATAGCACGGATCTGGGTAAATATTGTTTTATTAACATTGTAGTGTTTTGGTGAATTATGAACAAGCACAGCCACAGAAATAGATACAAAAATATGTCTAAAGCTCAATACATTAACATTTATTTTTATGAACGAGAGAGAAGAAACCACCACCCCATCTCAAGTTCCCAGTGCTGAACTGTGGACGCTTTCATCTGGCGAGAGGGTGTGTGCAGTGTGTGTGTGTGTGCGCGCGCAGTATGCAGCGCAGGGGGGCGGGGTGACCTGAGCTGCACTGACATTCCGCAGCGCTTTTTGCGTGTTAGCTAGAGTGGGGCACAGTTTCACAAAGCCACCCCCGCTGCTACGCCGCTAAAGCGAACCCCCCCCACACACACATGCCTCGTTCACAGCTCCATCGCGACACATGAGCCCAATCTTTAGCTACAAGCTGCGGGGATAAAAGCCCGGATTAGCCCCCCGCCCTTACAGCAGTGGCAACGGCAGCCGCAGCACAAGTAGGAGAAGCAGCAGCTCAACCAACAGCATCAGCAGCCCCCCCAACTATAGCTAGCTATTTAACTTCCAGGCCTCTTCACTCCGGCACGCGGCACTCCGGCCTCCAAGCTTGCCGGTCAGCGGGTCACGCTTTCCCTTACCTAGCCTGAAAACATCCATATCCTCTCTAGCCCTCTCTCTCCCCCTCCCATATAGCCTCTGTTGCCCTGATCTCCAGATAGCCTTGTTGCTAGGTTAAATAAAGAAGCAGCCCTGTTGGCTTGGTGGATAGTCAGAGGTCAGTCCATATTTTTTTAAATATGCGGGGCATTCTACAGCTAGCTAACCACAGCCCTAAATAGACTGTCTGGCATGGCGGGGGTTGGTGTTCAGTGTCATAGGCCTGGCCATGTCCCCCGTGCTGTTCCGTGGAGGAGGAAGCGCCCGTTCACTCCGTTGGTGGAACGAGGACGGATCCAGACACTGTTATCCGACAGGCAATCCCTTGCGCGTGCTACACGGACATTACATGCACACAGCCCAGGTGAAGCCATTTGGGGCAGAATGGTTGATTGTGAAGCCAGTAGTTTCTCTGGAAGCCGCGGTTTGCAGTTGTTAGGAATATATGGAGGTGCGGGTGGTTTAGCGCCGTTTGTAGGGGACAGATTGGTGGTGGGGGGGGGGGGGGGAGTGTGGTGTAGGCAATCAGCTGATCACCCGGCTCCTCGTTGCCTGGAGCTACTCGTTACGCCAGTCTGTATCTACGCTGGGATGAAACCGTGCCAACTCACCTGTGTGAACGCGATTCTTTGTCACAAACTACTTATTGTTTTATTGTGGGGTTTAACGGCAGATGTTTGGAATGAGGTAGGCTTTGTTCGCCGTTCATTTGTCATTACGCGTGGGATGCCACCTGTCACGGCTGAGGACACATGAACATAAAACTCACGAAAACCACTGTTGCTTGTCTTGTTTCCTGAAAGGTGGCTGACAGTGAGGAACGCTGAAAACAAAAGGCAACGCATTCGTCTTCTCCGAGACTCTGGCGTAAAGGAACTTTTCCACAGCACAGGTGTGAGTAACGAATAAAAACAAAGCAGACTTACTCTGAATTTGGGCTTGTGTGTCGGGGCTGTAGAAGAATTTCTTGTTGCACATGCTGCCTTCACAGCAGCAGAAGAATACATCAGGTGCGTCTTTCTTTTCCACGCATTCATTCCTGTGAGAGGAGACACGACAGGTGTCAAGACAATGGAGTGGACCTGGTACATACACTTGCAAACACATCCAAGGTGTTCAGGTACAGCTGGGCTCAATACTGCAAGGCTGAGGTTTAAGACATTACTTAAAAAAATGTTTTCCTTCTACAGCTGTTTTGGAATATTGTTTCGATTAAAAAAAAAAATTTGATACTTCCAGCACTAAGGTTTGGGAGAGGCTTGTGCTGTTGGAGTTTCAAACCAAAACAATGTTTATGTAATGCCAATTTCAACCACAAGGGCCATTCCAAAAACAAATCAACGGATGTCACTTATATATTACCCATTGTGTAACAGCAATTGTTGCTGCCCACTCGAAACCTATTGCATCCTAACCGTCCTGGAAGAGCTAGACTCTTCCCTCTGCGGTCCCTTCCCAAGGTTTCTTCCATTAGCCCTCAAAGGTGCAGCCCTTTGAGAGTGTAACATTATTAAGGACTATATTAATAAAACTTGACTGAAAAAAGGCCCCATAGCATTCCATTTTCCAACTGTCATTTTGGATAACATTCAGTTACAGTTATCATTGCAATTCTTTTTGTTTTAAACGCCAACTTAATTGGCTATACGAGAGGGAGGAGGAGGATAAGTCAACTATGATTGGTTCCAATCAAGAAATGACATCACACCTAAATCTGACTGGCTTGTTTTCCACCACGATTTTCAGCTAAAATTAGCCGAGCACTTTCAGGTTCCTCAAGATAACACAATTAACCACACAACTGGAAAAACTTGAATTTCAAGATAGGGGACCTTTAAACCTCTTGTTGACAGTTTCTGTCTAGTTAAACAACTACATTTGCCTAAAACTTGAGTGTAAAAAAGTGGAAGCATTTTCCCATTATCCAAATACAACACACATACACAAGATCTTGGCACATAACCATTCTTTTCCCAATTAGGATCCAACATTATGTGGAAATATCTCATGCCACTACTCCGCACACGTCCTCAAAAAACAAAAGTAGACTCTAGTCAACAAGTTCCTGCAAACAGGTAATACTGGACACATTCATCTTCTGTCTTTTTACAACGACAGATGAGGCCATCCAAGTTGTTTATGACGGGCCCATCGACAGGTGAGAGAGCAGCCTGTCATGTTAATTTTCAAGGGGCCTGAACGGCTGCTGGTGCCGAGCAGAAAGCACATATGTGGTCATGGGTGGTTTTTTTCTGTTGTTGACAGAACACCATCGTGACAAAAGCTACTCAAATAACTTTAGCAGAGTTCAACACAAAGAATTGATCTGTGGCATTATCCATGCCAATGCCACGGTACACTGAAGGCCTTCTGTTGACCAAGTAGGCCCGATCCCTCCTAACAGAGTTTATTCTAGGTTGTTATTTGCCATACACCACAGTGGCACTGTAGTACCCATCACTTCATTTTAATCCAAGTTTGGAATCCAGTCAAACACTGTAAAAATTGTGCTGGAGCGCTGTAGTTAATGAGGTTAGCTTTATGGGACAGTTAAAGCACATCAAAGGCTACACTCTCAACTGACTCTAGATAAATAAGCTCCATGAAACTTGCAGAAGTAGAAAAGAGGCGTGCTTCCCTGCTTATTAATTATATATTTTTGTTAGCGGTTACACGTATGCACGCGACGGAAGGCTCCTCAGCTACCCTGCTGAGATATGCTGAGTAAAAACATGGCAGGCTGCCACAAACCTCTCCTCCCACCCCAAAAAAAGTCTATCCAGTTACTGTAGCATGGGAGGTAAAAGGGTTCAGTGGCATGCTAAGACATGAACAGCCAGGTAACCCAAGCCTTTCCAGGGCCATCTTTCTCTCTCTCTGTGTCACGCTAGACAGGAGAGTGAAATGTTTTCTGGCAGGCTCGCACAACGAAGAACCCGAACAGATAATATCTTAAGGAAGGGTGGTAGAGGAGGAAGAGGACTGAGGCAAAACATGTTTACACAACAGATGAGGCCTTAAGTGTAACACTTAAGGGTAACACTTAAGGGCAGGTTATGACAGGACTAGCTTTAGAGAAACATTTTTGCACATGTATGTAAATTTAAAGCTCTTCAGAACTATGACTATGGGACTGTTTAACAATATGATGAAATAATTTCCGGTGGTGAAAAAAACAAAACAAAAAAAAACAAAACACTCAAGCAGGTCGGTTTTTACCAGTTCCAAGGATGTTTGAACAAGTTGAGACAACTTTTACTGCCATTTCTGCTGTTGGCGATTGTCCAATATGCTCAAGCATGCTCCAATGTCTTTCACATTACTTGAAAACCTATATTAAACCGTCTTTTCGTGTGCACAATTACATGAAATAATATACCACATCTCATTCCATTACAGATAAAAGTTTAAAACACAGATACACTTGTGAAGTGTATAACTATGTTATTTAAAATTACAGACACCAGTTGGTAGATAAGCAGCTAGAGGAAATATTTGGTTGAGATTATTGCTGCTGACTTTTGACATTCATCAAGACATTAAAAACCAAAAGGAAATGAAAATGGCCTTTTTTACATTGTTAGTTCATTTCCCCAGACAAATTAGAAAAATATTAAACAAATTGTGCACCAAAAGTCACAAAGTCTCAAATTAGATCATAATTTATTACAGATGCCTGCATTAATATATTTCAGTTTTTCCTTTTTCCCCTCACCTACGAGATAGTTATGACCAGCATTGAACACAATTGCATTTCTGTCTGTTTTAAGGGAAAATAAAATTTGCCGTTCAATTTACTCAGACTGAGGATTTCACCGAGCAGTGAAGGAGAGCTGGACCTAATAATTTATGACATTCAGTTGAAGTTACGTTTATAAAAAAAAAAAAAAAGGACATAGCAAAAAATAACCCTCCAATACTGCATTTTGGGAACACCTGCAGAAGCGTTTAACTGATGAGGCGTGTTGGAAGGCAGGATTCAAAATATTTATAGACAAACTTGCTGAGAATAAATCAATCATTCTGACTTCGTGGATGCCAGAGATGTTTGGAAAGATCATGACTGTAGTACATTAAAAACATTCGTGAACACTTTTTATTTTATTGCACAATTTATTTCAAAATGATCCATTTGACCTGTTTAGGATTAATGGGTCAGAATCCCCATTGGTGGATGACCGATGCCTGGTTAATCAATCGAGATCTTTTTTCAGGACCATATTTTGGGTTTCGCGTGGAAGTGAAAACAATAGGGTACCTGTCGTAACAGTTGACATCATCCAACCAGCAGCCTTGCTTCACCACAACCACCGCGCCGGACACGTTCCTCCAGGTAGCGAAGCAGTGGCGCCTCTTGTCCTTCTCCCCAGCACACGTCTCGATGCTGCTGCGGTTCACCCTGGCCTCTGCCAGGTTGTTGCTGTAGTGGACGCATTCTTGCGTCTCCGAGCGCCCCAAGATGGCGCCTGAGGAAACAATAGGGCAGAGGAGAGCAGATGATTGAGTGGTTATGGTAAACATCCCCAACTTAATCAGTGTAGAGAACAACGACGGACCCTTCGGTATTAGAAAGCAGGTTTCTGGCGTCATTTAAAGAGTAGAATACGGTTGTTTGCCAAAAGGCCCATAAGGTTGCATGACAGCAATTTACTTGAGAATGATTACTTCTCGCTCTTCCTTGACATCACACGTCATCCAACGATTGAGCTCAGTGTCCCGTAACCACACAGACAGGAACCTCGTACGGCACCTTTTTTTTTTTGTCTGCAGTTTATTACAAACAAGGATCACTATCGGCTGTTGTCACAGCAACAGCCCTCAGCGTGACAATGAGTGTCTGTTAAAGCTCAAGCCTGGTGTGGGTATGATGTGCTTCACTTTGGGAATGGTCTTTTAGCACCTTTTACTGTTCCAGACAAACAATTGGAGAAAAAAAAAAAAAAAAAAAAAAAAAGACAATTGAGATCAGCCCCACTGTTTCGGGGCTGAGCATCTCTATTGGCGATTTGGTAGGTTTTGCGATTGAGCTACAGCATTTCATATATTGAACATGAATATATGTAAACGTCTGAATAAATTACATATGGCACGTATGAAATCTACAAATGTATTCAGGATAAGTGTTGATTGGAATATTAGGCCTAAATGTAAAAGTACAATGGACGTGATCTGCATTGTGTTTGGTGAAGCTCTGAACAGGTGTAAAAATCTGTAAAATGACATGCAGCAGCATTGCACGACCCTGGTTGCTTCAACAAAGTAGATTTTGGGCTTGATTATCAGTGAAATGCATTGCCACAGGACATATAATCAATCATTTCAGCCAGCCCAACAACAAAGCCATTTATGCAAGTAATGCATTTACAGATAAAAATTTACAATTTAGATTTCATCCCAACAACAAAGCATTCTAATCGCTTGGTTGCTCTTACATATAAATATCTTCTGCTTAAAGCATTTGTAGGTCACCAGACGTTGGCTTACAGTTTCAAACAATGCTAAGTGTTTTTGTTAAATGGACTACAGAAGCTATGCCGTCTTGTGCAGTGGCAAATTCCATCAGTTAAACAGTATACTGTATATACCCTAGTAATAAACCTGTGTAAACGAATGCAAGTGCTGAATACTGATATGATCAATGTAATTTCTCTCTCTGAAGGCATTAAGGTTACAGATACAGCTCTTAACGGAGCCTCCTAAATACTGCGCAACTCGCACAAACAAACGATTCACGCCAGTGTATTGGGCCGAGCGCTCGTCCTACTGTGGCCAGTGTGTTGTATACAGTGCATAGTGTGGCAGAAGGGCCCCAATGCTGATCACTAGCTTAGACATTTGTTGGTGTGGTGGCGAAGCAGTATCCCGATACCTTTTTATTATTTTTATTCCTCCCGAGAAGATTTTTTCAGCAATGCCCCGGCTCACATTTCAATGGAAGATAAAACGGCAATCCGATGGTCTGGTTGGCCATCAGGTAACTCGAGTGTCTTGCTCAAGAATACTACAGAAAAATGTGCTTTGAGAAAAATGTGTAATTGACATAAGAGAATATTCACATTTCAGATTTAAACAAGATAATACGTGATACGTGAGATCCAAGTCTTCTGATCCCAAATATTGGTTTGAGTCTCTAAATTTAATCACTGTGTACACTGCCTTCTCTCAGTCCATTTTTTTTTTATTTGTATTTAAACCTGGAAATTTGCCCCTCTCTCCATTTTTAAATACATGCCTAACGGTGGTGGTCTGCCTGAGTTTGCTGGGTTCAGATAAGAGTCCCATGGCATAATGTTCACATTCAGCATAATCATGTCGAAGGGGAATGGATTAGTGGGGGGATACGGTGTATGGTCCTTTCACTGTGCTGCGCTGTACTGCTCTATGGCCGTTTGATCCAGCCTAGCTGCTCAAATGTCTTTGAGACAGCAATAAAATAAACAGCATGTAGGCTAATTTCTGTATTAACTGGAAACATAATAACAATCCTGCCAGTGAATTGCCAAGCAGACAACAATATGATGAAAGATCGGACCATTTATTTTTTGTTTTTCCACAAGCGTGCAATAAGCCGCATAATATTAAAAAAAAAAAAAGGAATAGCTACGGGTCCCTGAGGCACGAAGGCTAAAGCTAGAAGGATCAATGATCCGGTGTCACAGATCCAAAAAAAAAAAAAAAGCCTCGTCATTAAGCCCAGTCATCTATGCCCTAAGGCACGCAACAAGCAAGCAACCATCACCGTCTACAGCTAGGGTGATTAACAAGCAAACTAAATAATTTCTCTTTTAAGCATAGGCTAATCCTTACATTTAAACCTATTTAAACATAATGATTTTAAATGTGCTGAGCGAATGCCTTGCCTGCAGGCACCACACGGCTTAAAGAAGGTACAACAATATGAGCTGGTTTTGTGGTTAACCTCGACAAAATCTCAAGTGGTTCCTCTGACCGAAAAAAAAAAAAGAAAGAAAAAAAAAAGCTCATTCAGTCAAAGGATGTGGCGGGTGTGGTTTGACAATAGCAGCAACGTTCCAGCACAACAAGAAAGCAGCATGCCAAAGCACAGGCCTGACCCTGCAGAGCCTTGCTTCATGTAGATCTTGCGCTACTTGGAACGGCTGAATGGAACTGATAGTCAATAACACATTTCCTCAAATTTTTACAAAACCCGCTTCGGTTGGCAGTCTTTTGCAGCCCATCTAAGAGAATAATGTCTGCCATTGACGTCTATTCTAAGCACTTTATCACTGTAGATGGACAGAGGATACATTGGTCGGTCTGCAGATGGGCCAAGTTAAGTTATCGTTGAGGAAGAAATATATATATATTTTTTTTAAAGTCTACAAAAAGACACACACCTTAGCCCGCATAAAAAAAGCCTAGCATAAAATGGCCATTCATATATCCTGTAAGAAATCAGTCAGCCTAATATGGTCTGAGCATAACTTTTAGACGTTTAGGTTTATTATTTATCAGATGATACTACTTTAAACGTTGAAGCCTTAATTAGACTGAGCACAATGCTACCACGTTAATTGTTGGATAGCCCATACTGCTGTGCAGTTGTGGAGTGCTGGCGACATCACAAGCAAGCAATAAAGCACCAATGCAGTTTTCAACCTTCCGACAAAGACTGATTAAAAAAGGGATTCAAATGACAATAGCAGCACTTGTTAGGAGTCAAAAAAAAATAATTTCTGCTAATGAGTCTAATTTAAATTATGTTTGGAGGTAATTTCACAGCACGTGTAATCAAACGCCAAGTGTACTTGTGTCTGTTAACAATTAGGAAGTAAAGTATAATGTGATCATTCATTCATACATACATACCATGCATACCATACCATACATAAAATCCATCACTCAAGGACCCAGTCCAAATTAGTCTAGATATCCATTTATTCAAGCAGTGTGTAAGGAACCGTAACACTCAACAATAAAAATCTTGTTAAAAAGAAAAAACTGTTATGGTTCGCTCCCGCACCACTGAATGAGGAAAATTATTTTGGGGAGGAATTAATTTGCTAATTGCCCCTTGGTGGGGCTAAAGCTGAAGGATTAGTTCCGGAGGCACAAGTTGCAATTATCAGGATTACATGGAATGTGCCGGAATTACTGTCACGTCGACGCCTAGGAAGATGGGAGGAGAAAGAAGCTGAAGAAGATGCACGTATGACTGCAGAGCTCGCCATGCCACCATTACAGATCTGGGTCAGTAAACTGAATGGGACAAATTGATGCTTTGAGGGGGGGGATAAATAATAATCATCACACAGGCCCCCTCCCATTCTAAAGTCACTGCTGATAATTGACAGCTTGGGGTGACTAAACTTGTCTTGAGGCCTACGTTACAAATGCAGAGGTCGTTTTTTGACGCAATTATTCATCCAGGAATCGCAAGGCAAAAGAAAAGTGTGAGCATCCCGTACACTTCGTTGCTCAAATGAACTACAGAGGTTCACCATTATGCGACGACCGGTCTCTACCATTCACCCAACAGCTTCCCACACTTTTGTGGACTTTGAAACAAATAGTGAGCTGGGGCAGACATTTTGAGTTTTTCCGGGTGCTACAACACAATTAAGTGTACCTTTAAATAAGGCCTAAGAGTGTTTTCATACAAGCACTTTTTAGTCCGGTTTAATCCGACTCTGGTTCGTTTTCCCCTCTTGGTGCGATTCGCTTGGGCAGGTGTGAACACAGTAATCGCACTTGGACACAGACCAAAACAGCCGTACAGAGATCCATTAGAGCAGGTGGTCTCGGTTCGGTCCGTAAACTCTGGAGCCGTTTGTTTGTGGTAGAAACGTAATCCGACCTCGATCCGACCCAACTACCAGGTGTACTCTCAAGTTTGCGCTAAATGGCTTCCGTGGCCTCAGTCATCTGAAGGCAGCGCGTCTTCTTCACACAGTCTGAAGCAGTACGGCGTTTTCAAGATGTGCTCTCGAAGTGAATTCAGCATTCTGCTGGTGTAGTTTAGCCTGTATATTGCCCCCAGATAATTGCCACAGCTATGAACAAATGCCATCTCTTCTGTTGCTCCATGTTAAATTGCATAGATGCACTATTCCAGAACACAGGACCTTCTTTGTGCATTTACTATCTTGCTCCAGCGGCCGCCACATTAGACCAATAAGCAGAGAGAACGCTCTCACCAGGTTTGTTGTGATGCATTTTGGTGCAAAAAAAAGAGAAAAACGCTCCAAGTTTACGAACTCAACTGCTTCAGACTAGAGCAAACGAACTATAGGTGTGAAACGCCCCAAGAGGTGGCCCGCGGTTGACCCAAGAACATCATGGTAGCACAATTAAGAAAGCTTAGGTCTAAACCTCCACTTTGCCAGCTCATCAAGCCTGTTGCAGACTCCCTCTGATTATCTTGTGCACTCTAGCGTAGAAAAGGGATTAAGTGTGTGTGGTGCATTGTAAAAATGCCAAAAGGGGAGTAAGACACATTTCACTGTACACACACATGCACGCACACATGCACGCATGAGAGCTCTCCAAAAAGGACATGAGGACAGAATACTTAAATATATCCCACATTTGTTTACTGACAGGGCAGTAAAACTTCAACCTCATATCAAATTCCTGCATGTGAAGCATTTAATGGCCTTGGGCAACATCAAGTGACCTCTTAAAACTATGCAGCAGTTTTGGTACAGAAACAACAGGGGGGCAATCCAGGACCAGGGTCGACAGGAGCTGTGCAGGAGTTGCGAGCTAAAGCAAATATATAGCCTACTCAAGGAACTACTCAAGCCTACTCAAGGAGAAACTGACCTAACTGATCCAACAACTTCTTGTTTTCCATTAAATTTCCACCAAAGTTAACTAATAACTGAACGAGTGAATTTAGCAGGTTTGCCTTAACAGTAGGCCTGGGCTAAACACAATCCTAATCACTACGGAGATAAATTTCAGCTTTTTTGTTTCAGTTACATCACATTTGCATGCAAGGCTCACTTCTTTCTGGGTTTGAAGTTAAAATGATAGCCCTAGGACAGACGAATGGGGAAAACACTACCATCTACATAAAACATTCCCCTGGTATAATTTAGACTCATTCCTCAAGCTAACAGTTGGGGCGGGGTTGGTGGTGGTGGGGGTGCTGGAATGGCAGCAACATAATTGAAGCAGAGACCAACAGGCTGCTGGTCGACATTCCAGCCAGGATTAGGAACTCTGACTTCATTGCTGCGTTTAGCTAGTTTAAATAATGAATAGGTTTGCGATTCTTGTGCGCCAAGTCTGCACATGGCTGAGAATAGGCCCATTGTCAACAACAGACCAACAAGTGTGCGTCACTGCAGCCATTTCTGAGATGATATATTGTGTGCGTACCCGTGCATGTGAGTGAGAGGGAAATATCAGAGAACATCAGAGAAAGCCAAAGTTGAATTTTTAACACTGTGTGTCTCGTTCCCTTTATGTGTACTTGTACATTACAGGCAAACTTTCTGCTGGAAGGACAAGCAGGTCACAAAGCCCCAGTGGAAGCCAGACATTGTGAAGACCACCCTCCTGATAAAATGTTACAAGCACTCAGATACACACACACTATCTCTGTGTGCAAATAGCTTGCTGCCCATTATGGCAGTTAGTTAAATGCTCCCCTCAATCTAAATCGCTTCACTTAGGAGCAAATACCCCCTCTTGTGAATTGAACTCTGAAATCCAATCCGCGAAGCAATTCCGTGTGCATCCAACTATTGTGGCACGATTCGGGAGCTGCAAATTGAGTCAGAGTTTAGCGCTCCATACATCCGTTGTGCCTGAGCTCTACGCAAGATACATCTGAACACAGTGTTCTCTGAGTTGTGGAGGGGCAAGGGGGGGGGGCTGATAGCAAATGAAAAAACAAACAAGGCACGCATGTGATTAAAAAGATGAAATACAATTATTTTATTTTTTTAATAAAGGCGCTGCCTTAACAGTGAGCAATGTCAGCTGCCGGGCACTTCCCATTAATAATTCATGAAATCATGGTGCTATGGCCGGCAACACTATCTTACTTGTTGAGATCTACCACTGCAAAAATCACACGCTCACACACAAGTACGCACACACACACACACACAAACACAGGAAAATGAGCTTATGGTGGAAACTGCAGAATCTACATGTTAAAGCCAAAGGGTGTAATCAAATAGATTTCTCTTAAAAACCCATCAGTGGGAAAATTCATATTTTAAAATCATTGAAATTGATAACATTGTGAGTATTTGAAGCACATTCTCCAGATGGCTCTACTTCTAAGAGAGTTCAACAGACCCAGGGTTTTGCTGCATGAGCCGGCTAACATGATTGGCAGTCAAGGTCAGGTACCGTCCCCATCCTGGGTATCATCTGCTCTCAACCAAACACTTCCTATGGAACTAAGAGCATCTGCCACTTACATATCAAAGGGGGTACGTAAAGGACTGAACCAGTTCCTCAGACTGATCGCTCAATCTGCCACAACATAAACTGATGGAGATGGACATGTTGATTCCATCTCATCTATGACAATGGTTGTAGGTTAACCCTCCAAAGTCTGATCATTATCAAGCTTCTGAGGAAAACGGAGCAGGAAAAACAAACTGCCCTGGTAAAAGCTGCCATGAGGCCTGGGTTATTTGTTGTGGCAACTCTTGAGAGTAGGCTACTAGCAGCAGGGATGGCAATGTCTACCGTCACTCAAGCGGAAATTCAGTACAACACAACCGGTTATGTGACAGATAGGGGTAGCAGTCCACCTCTGCACGCGGTGAGAGCCACCAAAAGCAATTGTCAGGGAAATTCTCTGACCACGAGATAAGGGCTGAGGGTGGCGTGCTGGTATGTGATACAGAGAGGCAGCCAAACGTCCATCACAGGGCCATTAATGAATCATGCCGAGGGAGGTAGGATTATGCTTGTCAGTGTGTCACAAGGGGGAAAAGAGCAAAAGAAGAGGGAAGATGTGCCGAATATAAACACCAACCTCCAACTATGGTGTCGTCGGTTCATTTATCCTTTGATATTAAGGCAACACCTCCTCTTGACTTTCAAACTCAGGAAACTCCTACAGAAGCTTTGTAGAAAAAGAGGAAATTGATCCCCTAAAAATCGACTGAAGCTACACCCAGTAATAAGCAATACCCATCCTAATTGCAGTATTAATGAGGCACCTCCTGAAAGAGCCAGTAGGGGTAATGCAATAATTATATCATGAAGTGATGCGTATAATTCCGAGGGTAGACATGAAGGTGGCATTGGAGCATTTTGTTCAGAAAAGAACAAACGCAGGAAAACAGTAAGGGTGACAAAAACCCTATTCCATTTACATAACTGTGTTGTTTCTTGCTTCTAGCTGTTAACACTTGGCTGACCCTCACAACTGGAATATTACCGGCACTGTCAAAGAATCAAATAAACCTTATATAAATTTGCTAAATTTCTCCCATGGCAAAACCGTGTCTAAAATGATCAAATTTTCATTGTTTCACAATCTGCACTCAGATTCTATCTAGACATTGGGGGGGGGGGTATCCTAAATGTCCTTATAATCAAAACCAGAACAGCTGGACAGTAAAAAATAACCTCATTTGCTATCCAACTGTTGAACACAAACCTACATAGTACCGAAGACAGCCTAATCCTCATATGTATATTATTAAACACAAAATGCACTAGGTTTTCTTAGCAGTCATGTGTGATTTGACAAAGGGAGATTTAGAGATTTAAGTGTGCATCATCTTTGTAGAAGTGGTGTTATTCTCTAATGGTCTACCGCTAGGCTACCGGGAATGATGAAACACTCCAGGGTGGATATCGCTAATACAACAGAACATAGGCACCAGATTTTAGATTTGAAAATCCTTGCAAAATTTTTAGTTGCATACAGTTTCATAATCACAGTGGGCTTGACACAAACTTGCTATCCTGCTTAGCATTCCAAGGTAAAGAGTCTGTTAACATACTACTTGATTAAAAATAAATACAGTTAAGTATCACTCACACGTTGTAAAATATATATTAAAAACTGCATGCTTAAAGAATCTGTCACGTAAACTCTAAAAGAAAGCAGAGCAATGTGATCCCAGATCACATGCCGAGGAGAGGGTTCACACACACACACACACACACACACACACACACAATGTTGTCAGAGCCAAGCGATCCTCATAACCAGACAAATGAGGACTCGTTAATGTGCAAAATAGTGTGATATAATAATTTGAACACATATTCTAGCTCTGGTGTTGCTTAGTCTAAAGGTGTTATTGTGACCATTTTCTCATGACAGCAGGGTTGACACTTTAGATGGGAACCTTTACATTTTAAAATCAGTTCAAGAAATGTTTAAGCTCAACAGATAAACATCTATCTTTGTGCTGTGAAGTATTCTTCTGTGGAAACTTTATGTGGGGCTACAGGAGAAGTCAAACATTTGAACAATACTAAAAGAGCAAATACTATGAGAGCTTCTACCTTCTGTGTATGTGTAGCCACAGTATCATGTCATAGAGTATTGCAGCAATGATAGCCTATAATGGTTTTTTTATAGGCTTTATTTTATTTGCTTTGCTTCTCTATCAAGGTTTGGAACGAGAGGAGCTGTTGGCAGCTTTTGTTTGACCGTTAAATAAGAAAGTATGTCAAAGCACTGGCATACACACCCCTAAAATGTCAGAAAGAGACTGCCAAAAACCCAAACAGTCGTCACACCATGGACAACAACGTCGGAGAAGTAGAGGTTTATTAAGTTCTAAGCCGAAAGCACAGGCATGCCATGTCCTTGCCACAACCTTTGCAACATTGCAGCCTTTCATGCTACAACACACTTACAATTCTGTATGCATTTAACACGGTTGAATAAGGAAATGTTGTCTGATGATTTACCATTTACTCTACCATTCAGACCAAAAAGTTAAAGTTGAATGAAGACAGTAGGCTGTAATAAACAATCAATAAATGGATCGTATATAAAACCTGAAAACGCTTACAACAAGCTGTAACGGGTTTAAGAGTTGTACCCTCTCTGAATTCAGATCAAAGCCTACAAACGCTAGAGAACAAATTACTTCGATGACATCTCAGGACCTGGCTCCAGTTAACCACCCACTTTAACTAATGATAAGTAAACAGCGTGTCTCTCATCTCTACTTACTTCTTATGGAATGTAGTCCACCATATTTGACTTAACCATTTATGACAGGGCATTGAGCTGATGCGTTATCTTCAAATTTCGATTGCACTTTAGGGCTGTTTGACTTTCTTCAATCTTCATAGCGTGTTAACTTCTGTAAATAATCTACGTTGATTTGCATGTAAAACTAGCTTGATTAAATATGCAGGTGGAGTTTTTGCTTTGCACGAAAAGCACACAATGCATTAATCATTGCGCGGTATACATTATACAACTGCTTGTACTCAATCACGTGCAGTTGTGTCAGTTTTCCCCATAGAGGCCCCAAATTCACACTGCTTATCCCTCTGGGTAAACGGGACCATGGCTAGATTGGTGGAACCGGCTCGTTCTAGTACAATATAAATGATATGTGAGGTTTGACTTTTAATTAATTTGCCCATGGGAAAAAAGAAAAAAAAAAGCTTTCTTTCCATGAACCTTGCATTATATTTCGCTCACCGTGACGGTGTCAAAAGGACCCGAGGCAAGGCGAGATACTATATCATTCTCATATTCCTGTATTTGATTCTGTGGAGTTGTATTTCTAACTGGATCAGATGCACGATCGCACCCGTGCGGAATATGTGATATCTTGTTGATGTGTGAGGTGCGATACAAAGTACAGCAAACCCACCTGAGGAACAGGAGATGAGGAAAACGCTGAATGCCAGTTTGGTCGCCGATCCCATTTTCGATCAAATTGCAAATCCTTTATTACGACTAAATTCCGAAGCAACGAGTCCCACGGATTAGCCAGACCAACCTATCACCGCGTCTTTCTCTAGACTGTTTATTAGATCAGATGAGAGAGTGAGCGAGCTGCGAGACCTGCAACATGGAGCAGGAACGTTCGTCTTGGTAAAACATCCACTTCAGTCCTTGACATCAACAGCTTGAGCTCAATCAGCCAGAAAAAGTCAATTCGTCCCAGATCACAATCCCAGCAGGACAAATACACGACGTTTACCGTCAACAACGGGACAGGCGAGCTACTTGAACTTGCTGGGAGGTTGTTGTGATACACAACAACGCAACATTATGTACATTTAAGTTTCAGGTTACCCCACATCAAAAAGTAACAGAATAGAACGACCACCAATATAGTAGACACTGTCCTTGTCCGTTATGTAATGAGTTGCATATGACAATCTAGGTCAGATAAAAAGCGAGGGACAGCCCTCTTCAAAACAGCCTTGTCCGAAATGGCATCGTTATATTTACCGATTTGCATAGACTAAGTTACTACACGTCCAACGCATACACGAGAAAATGGTAAGTGGAGTGACGTCTATAAATTATAGGCTACCGTAGTAAAAATCGGCAACAACAAGCGCTCCAAGTGTCCCTCGTTCAGAAAACATGCCACTTTTTCCCACAATCACGCACGGCTAATTTAAAGTTAAGTTGACACTGAATCGACCCGCTTTCCACTAGGCCCATACCACAGAACACTGACTGTGTTTATAACATTTTGTCAGTCTGAATGTATTTATTAAAAAGTCTAGGATGTGAACAGAGAGATACCCTTTGGCTGGTGTCTTTGGAAATTACAATGCGTGTCTCATGACAGCTCGAAACGTTCACGAGTAAATAGTCCCAACGCTCCACTAGTGAATCTGCTGATGGGAACCACGTATCGGCGACCTAGCTAGCCCGGCTAGCTCGATACGCTAGCGAACTGGGCTTTACTTTGAACAAAACGAACCGTTATAACCAAAAAGTGTGCAGATCAAAATGTCCTGTCCTCAATTCCTCTCTGCATCCGTTGTGTATCCTCGCTGTAACGTCTGAGGTTTACGTCTTCCGATTTCAATCGGTGCTCACATTCCCACTCTCCTTGTCTGAGTGTACGCAAGATGGCTGCTAGCACAGTGAGATTGTTTTTGTTTTTTTCCCCCACACTCATCTGTCAGTATGTTGCGAAAAGGAAATGAGCGACACAACAAAAGGCCAATCCGATGCGCCAGAAGAAGATTGGTCCGTGCCGGTTCACCAATCGCGGGATATGCTCCCGCCCTATGACACATGACGCATGGAAAGACATCTATTGGAAAGATGGACAAACGAACGCCTACTGTCAAAGCACGTTGATTACTTGATATCTTGATGCTGAAAGCCTATACACATTCTCTTGATATTAATTTAAGTTTAAAAAAACGATTTTAACAGTTAAACTGGACACCTGTATTCATCTTTATACATCTTTATTAAAATGTGAACATTTGTTCGATAAATACGCTATACAGCATTGTCACGTGTGTTGCATGATATGTTCCTTTACAAGATTTTTCAAGAGCAGCCTAATATTGGAAAGTGAAGTAAACAGGTTGACAATTTTGGTTGTTAGCTTAAAACAAACACTTTTTGAGAAGGGCTTTTGAAGGGCATCATCCATGGACAGAAAATATGTTATAGCTTTGCAACACTAAAAGATTATTTATTTTAACTTTGCTAAACAATAGGACCAAACACTTGCTGTATGTTAACAGACCAAGACAAGTAAGATTTAAATGAATAGAAGCATGTAACATGAGATTGACCTCAATTCAATCACTAGTGAGCCTTACATTAAATGCAGATCAATTTTGCTCCATCCTATATAATCCCTCCCTCATAATCCACAGAACCACTATTCAATAGTAGTAATTTTCCATTCACTATGGCACTGAATCGGATTTGTGTAAGGTACCATATAAGATATGTTTTTTCAAAGTTAATAGCAGAGTCACAAATTAACACCCGCCTAATCCATCAATTTTAAGACGTTTTGGGATGAAATCTGTTTGGTCACTGTACTGAATGATAATCTTGTGAAAAAGAAATTAGGCTACTAGACAGTGCTTCGACAAGTGTGGTGGACATATTTAAAATAATGTAATATTTTTGATTAATAATGATGGTTAAAAAACAATATATATATATATATATATATATATATATACTGTGTATATATATATA